>JABUQX010072119.1:2500-14327 GCA_015478945.1 Trachelipus rathkii
TGTTTGATGATAGAAACATTTCTGTTCTGAGTGAGCAAACTCATAACTGTAATGAATAACTGTAATGAATAACTGTAATAAATAACTGTAATAAATAGCTTTGATATTCACCGCATAGAACATATCTGTTCTAAGACGGTGATCTATTCACTCAAAAAAATTAGTGGTTGAAAATACCACAAATTGTGGTTCTTTTAAACACAACCATATGTTTAAATACGCGCCAAACACAATTAGTGTTTCGCAATTTTAACCATAAATTATGTTTAAAACGCAAACAACAATTGGTAGATGTACCTATAATTGTGGTTATTTTTAATTATGAATAGGTAAGCCAAGCAATTGGTAAAATTTTCAGTTTGCTTTAACATAAACAATGGTAAAGCGAAAGAATCTTATGTTGTGCTTAAATAATCAATTGTTTAAGAATTTTGAACATATCAAAATGTTTAGCTCTCATCTCACGATTTTTTTCGGTGTATGAGTGTTTGATATTTCTTTACTGATGCCTATATGGATGTTTGATATTTCCTAACTAATACATCTACGAATGATTGATATTTCTTAAATGATGCCTCACCGGACGTTTGATGTTTTCTAACTGATGCCTACGAATGTTTGATATCTTTAACTGATGCCACTATGATAAATGTTTGATATTTAATAACTGATACCTCTACGGACATTTGATATCTCCAAACCGATGCCTATAAATGTTTGATATCTCTAACTGATACCTCTATGATGGATGTTTGATATCTGATAACTGATGTCTCTATTGATTCTTGATATCTCCTAACTGATGCCACCCTATTTAAAATTACAGCAACTTTACAAACTTTTACTTTACCATGTCAGCAAACTGGTTTATTCCCATCTTGAATGTTTCCGCTAGACCTTAACTTCAAATACCTTTTGTATGGGCAGCAATTTTAACCTTATTTTCAATGAAAATCTTGTTCCTTTCTGCATCATTTTCTGGGTTATATTTTTTATTGAACTTTTCCTATAAATATATATATATATATATATATATATATATATAATATATATATATATATATAAAAAATAATACCAAACACCTATTGAGATATTATATATATATATATATAATGTATTTTTATATATATAATATATATATATATATATATATATATATATATATATATATATATATATATATATATATATATATATATATATATATATATATATATATATATTTATATTAATAATACTATATTTATATGTTATATTATTTATTTATATAGCTATTAATTCTATACTATATTATTATAGTATATATATTATATATATATATATTATTATTATATCAGTAATAATACTTATATATATATATACTATTTACTATATATATCTATATATATTGTATAATATTATATATTATATATATTTATATTTGTCTATATATATCTTATTATATATTAAGTATATATATATATTATATAGTATATAGTATAGTATATATATATTATTATTATACTTTAATATACTATATTATATAAATATAATAATATATACTATATATAAATACTAATATATATTACCTTATATTATATTATATGTCATTAACTATATATATATATACCATATCATATATAGCTTATTAATATATATATTATATTCTATCCTATATATATATATATACTATACCAATATATATCTAGTGAATTGAAGCAATGGTAAATAAAATTTATGGTATAATAAATTAATTACGTATCTAAAGAGGGGGAGCTTAGTAAGGTCTAAATTCAAGGATTAATTAACTATAGCTAAATTTAAAATAATTACACAAATTATCATTCTGCTAATCAAATTAAATCTAGAAAATAACTTTAAATTTATAAATAAAGTTTACTAATGGTTAAATAGGTTGCCATGCATGTAGCCATTTAAATGCTAATTAAGCAGAAATATGAATCATTTTTATTTTCAGGAACATTATTATATATTATCACAATTATTTTTATTATGTTAATATTAATACTTATTGTTATTAATTATTTTATTATATGCATTCTTATTTATTAAATATTATTATTATTATTATTATTATATTATTATTATATTATTATTATTTATTATATTATTATTAATTATTAGGATGATTAGGACTATTTTTTCAATTAGGTCATTTGTATTTGGTTATTTGGTTATTATTTATTATTATTATATTATTATTATTATTATTATTATTTTTTATTATTATTATTATTATTTAGTTTATTATTTATTATTATTAATTATTATTATATATTAATGTTATTATATTATTATTATTATTATTATATTATATATTAATATTACATTAAGTAATTATTAAATTTATTAATTTGTTTTTTTAAAGGTATTATTTTTCATTTTACCTTGTACAGATTGTCCCATTCTTGATCAAATGTAGCAATACGCATGAAAGTATTTGTTTGGTTTAACTCAAAACGTCCAGTCTATATAATTTAAAGCTTAATATATATTTATAATTATTATATTTATATGAATAAGCCTATATTATATCCTATATATATATATATATATATATTATATTTATCTATTAGCTATATACTATTTTGGTTTGGCTAGTATAGTAACTATATAATATATTTGTATATTATTATTATTTATTTACATATATATATTTTATATATATATATTATAATCAGTAAATAAATGAGAATCAAGATCATCAAAGTTTATTAAACCTACAAAACTATATATTTTACATTTTTGCGGAACTATAAATATATATAATATATATTATTATTATTGATATAATTATATATATTTAGCCTATATATACAAAGAGTTATTATATATATTCTCTGTATATATACCTATACATAGCGTTCTAAGACTAGTCTATATAATATACCTATATACATTTTACTATTTAATATTATTCTCTATTTGAAATTACCTCATTTAAATACACATCAAATACATATATATTATTATATTATAGTTAAAACTCACTACTATACAAATGTATTTATATATTGTTTATAAGCTATTATAAATATTATATTATATATAGTATAATATATGAGATGTTATATATATATAATAGCTACTAATAAATATACGTATTTATGTCTAATATAATACTATACCTGTATATCTATATATATAATATGAACCCCAACCTTTCACATATATTACATATATTATTATTAGCCCTTAAGCATGGTAATACTTAATTATTTTATATTATATAATACCTGGGGTGATATATATTACAGAGCCTTATTATTGAGTATATATTTTACGCTTATGATATATATATACTATACTATTAGTATCTCATATATATATATATATATTATAATTATATTAACACATATATAGATTCCTCGCACGTCACCAGATCTCGTGGTCGCTAACCAACAAAGTTTTAACAACAATAAAGTTAGCATAATATAACTAATAAATAATTATTAACACTATTATCTATACTTCTCTTATTTCAAATGTTTTAAATATCATTAAAATAAACTCTAAATAAGAATATGTCACCATCTTATGAGTAGTTGAGAAATGATTTATTATAAATTATCTTTTTCTCAGAATGAATATGTTACGATGTAATTTGATAATTTTAAAATCTGTAAAAAAAATAAATTTATGCTAAATAAATTGATGGAATTCAGTTGGGCAACGTTATAGGATATAATATATATAGTATATATGTATGACTTAAATACCGTAATATAATAGCTGGTTATTGCATTTTTATTCCTTATATACTATAATACCTCAATATTTTATATTAATATACTATAAGTATTATAAGTATTTACGGTGCTTGGTATCACATTTAAAAAGATTGCCCAGACATCCGTAATAGCAGGGTAATCGATATTATTGATGAATTGAAAACTTTCGGAATATCAGTAACTATTACAGACCCTTATGGGCGGATACCGGCGAAGTTAAAAAAGCATGAATAACGTATTTGCTATGACACAATACTCATTTAGTAAACATACCATTCTTCGATCTTTAAACAATTTAAACAATTCTTATATGTTGCTTCATTCTACGTGTCTATTTTTTTTTCTTAAAAAGTTGGTTATCCTAAGAATATTTTCTTCTTAAAGCCTGAACTCTTCATGATATTGTTCTGTAATATAGTCTATAATTTGATCCCCAGGGCGGCGGTTGAAATTTTGGAAGATTGTATATGCCAAAATGTTTCTGGCAGATATTTCCTGATTTGGTGGTGTTTTTGTAAATTTGACGATGTTGGACCATATTTTTTTTTTTTTTGTTTTTTTTAATTTTTTTTTTTTTTTTTTTTTTTTTTTTATAAAAATTATGTTTAATGTGATGGTTGGTTGTTTCTATGGTGTTCTTAAGGCAGAGCTTGTTCTCAATTGGATGCTTGTCGTTAATATCATGTTTAATGACTAGGATTTTTCTGCTTTTTGCAATGCTAGGTTTTCACCGAAATAATGATTGTTGCTATTATTTACAGGGGATTTTTGTATAATAAAGTTGGGGGGGTCGTTTATTTTATGATTCGGGGTTTTCCTAGTACAGTTTTATATTTATAATTATTTTGAAGGGAACTAGTTGTAAGTGTGATGGGAGTAATTTTTATATGTGATGGTAGTTTATGTTTGGGATGGGTATGTATGTCTTTTTGGTGTTGTGTGAAAAGGTTTCAAGCTCTCGGCTTCAGTATCAATGATGCTTTTAAATTCGGTACCTATTTAAATCCATAGAAGGATTGTTGGATATAATCCGTATATCCTATATATATATATATATACTTGAGTAGTATATACTATATATATATATTATATATATATATATATTATAGCATACTAGTATTATATTCTTTTTTACTATTTATATATAAATAAAATTTGCCACGCCAAAAAAACGGATAATTTTTAAAGATAATAAGGTATTATTTATATATATATATATTATATTATATAATAGTACATTATATTATACTGACATTCACATATAGTATAGTATGTATATATTATTATATTTAGTACTGTATATTTATTATATATAGGACTGGGAGTATATGATTATAAGTATAGTGAGATGATGATAGTATTTATATTTTATATATATTATATATATATGTTATAATATATGTATATAAATATAAGCATATATAGTATAATATAGTATATATATATTAGTAATTATATATAATTTAATATGTATAGTATAGTATATTTATACTATATATTATATAATATATATATATATTGTTTAGTAGAGTAGGGTATATTTATTATAATACTTATATAAATATATAATATATTTATTTATATTTATATATATAGAATATTATTTTGGTCATATTTGGTATGAAACATAGATTTTACATGGTAAATATATATATATAATATAAAATATATATATATAATATCTGTATGTATATATATATATACTATATATATATATATAATTTAATTTATATTATATATTTATATATATACTATATTATATTATGATTATTATATATTTATATATTTAATATATATATATATATATATATATAGTATAGTATTATTATATATATTATTATATTATATATATATATTTATATTTAATTATACATATATTATGTATATTTATAATATATATCTTTATAATTATTATATATAAGTGATATATATATATTTATTTTTCTTTCTCCGTATTATCACCATTTGAGTTATGTATGGTCTCCCACCTTTATCACCAAGGGATTATATATATATAGTAATGACTATTATAATAGTTTATTTTATGATTGGAGTATATATTATTATATATATTATAATATATATATATATATAATATCTATAAATCTCTATATACTTATTATAATATATTAGTATATATATATAATACTTATATATATATATATACTATATATACTATATACACTATACATATATATATAATATATTTATATTAATCTAAGTAGAGTATTTATATATATAATATATATATATATATATTAATTTATATATATATATATTATAGGTATATAATACTTTATATATAATTTATATATAATATAAGTTATATACGTGGTGTGAAGGTTAGAGCATGTTTTTATAAGATAAATACCAGATAATTTCGATAATTATTAAGATATTTGAACTTTCATAATAAATGAGTATTAAGAATACTGCGTGAAGAATAGTCCTCAAAGTCTAATATATATAAGTCAACAAAAAGTCCTTTTTTAATGTCAGTTTGGTCTAATCAATATTTTTTATTAAATTACATATATATACTATATTGATTTATATATTATATTATATGTATAGTATTAGTTTTTCATACTATTATTAATTACTATCCTATATACTATATATATAACTATTATCACTATTACTTAATATATATATAGGTATATTATTATATATATAATTATACTATAATAATGTGAGAGTATATATATATTTATTAATATAATTATATATTATTCACCTACTTTTATAATTATCAATATTATATATTATTATACTATTTATATATATATATATTATTTATCAATATTATTTATTAATATATATATATATATATATATATATTATTTTATATTATTAAAATTTAACTTTTATTTTCTGACCTCCTGTTAACCAACACTTAATCGATAGGGCATTACTTGCGTCTAATTAAATGGGGTCCACTGTCCACTACGTGTATATATATTATTAGAGTATTATATTATAGAGATATTACATTACGTATATTGAGATAATTTATAAATTAGTATATTTATTATCATATGAGTAAACATTAAAACTCCCCTTATTTGGTTTCGAACCCGCACCCTCGTCAGTTTTAGTGATGACCAAGCGTGCTATTCCCCTATGGCAGGGCTCGGCAACCTGCGGCTCGCGAGCCACAATGCGGTTCCTCTTTGGGGATGTGAAAGACATGCGTCGCGCTCGATGTTCCAATGCGCAAATATTTATTAATTTTATCAAAAAAATAAATTAAGTGTAGATGCGGGTGTGTTATCTAAATTCACTCGGGTGTGCACTTAGATTATTCAGGTATACGTTGACATTGTAAATAATTGCAAAACTTGGTCTCTGCTAGTTCTGGATACATAAATAATATTTTAAAAAATTCTTTATTCACAGGCTTCACCCGCATGGCAATCTCAAAAAGAGAAGAACTGAAGAAGAGCTCGAGAATTCAATCGGAATTGGACGGAGTCGTTCGCTTTCATATGCAACTCAGATGGGCCTTCAGACTTGTTATCATTGCCACGAAAACTCGCCACACATAAAAAAATCAGAACTAGCGGGCCAAATCGCTTAGAAACATTGCGATGGCGCCAAGTACCGTAATTAACGGGCGATGAATCGAATAAAAGCTGTCCGTTACGTAGCTTCTCAAATGCCCCAGTTCAGCCGTTCAAGATTCCATGTAATAACTGGACGCAATCTCACAAGTAAATGTTAACTGTACCAAGCTGCGCGGCATCACTAGAATGGTGCAAAAAAGGTCAAGCATTCCAGATGGTGAGTATGTCAAAAATTGCTTCATACGTGCATCTGCAGAACTGTTTCGTGATTTCAAAAAACAAACCAGAAATCTTGAAAAAATTCAAAGATTTGCCACTATCCGCTAAAACATACAATAGATAGAAATAGCTAAAATGCTTATAATCCTGTAACATATCCTTGCAGATGGAAATTTGAACCTTTGCATTCTGCCTTATCACTTAGCTATAGATGAGCGTCTTTGCGTTGGAAATAAAAAAAAAATATAAAAATTAAAAAAAATTTTTAAAAATAAAAAAACACAAAAAGAAAAGATAAAATACAAAAAAAAATCATAAAATTACGGCACAGATAGCCTTTTGGTCGGGTATATGGTCTTCCGCAAGGTCCAAAAGAGAGATACTCTAGGATTGCTACGCTCTCGGGACAACCTAGATGGGAAAGATATAGCGATGTCCTGTGCAAATATGCTTGAGAACAATAAGATGCGGATTTAAATATATATCGTTTCAATAGGCAACTGATGGGGCAGAAGTCATAGAACATGGGTAAATATAGAGGCGCACAACAGATTCGTTCAGAGCAACATAAACCACGAAAGTCTACTCGTTTATTTACTGCATTCGACCAAGAAAGGGCAGCCTTTGCGTGCTCAATACATTTCCGGCCGAATATATTGAGGTCCGTGAATTCTGTATCAAGATTGTTACACAATCTGTTCAAAGCACTCTCCATCAGTCAGTTTAAGAATTTCTTACAACGTATAGGAGACTCAGTTAATTCGACCTCTTTCTTCACAATATAGTGGTCGTGGTCTTTTCCCAAAAGGTTACAGTTTCTGAAACGTTTTGTCTTTGTGGCTTTGAATGAAATAAAATACATTCAAAATATGATAAGAGTAGAGTCACACTGAAAAAGAAACTCCAGAAAAGGAGCATAATTTTACTTTTTGAATGGTGGATAATCCTTACCTGCGAAATTAATGAGTCTGAATCTAAAAACTGCAAGGAAGAGGGACAACGCAGCCTGTTTTGGTAGACAGAAATTCCGGTGGTTTTTGAGAGAAAATTAATTCTTTTTTGCAGAATGTATAATTCCAGGGCGGTAAATTACTTCATTTTCAATTTCCAAAGCAATATCGCGATAAAACCAGTGCAACTGTTGAGCACGAAATTACTTCAGCACAGGTTATTAAAAACATTAGATGGAGGTTTGCTGACAGATTTGAGCCAAATTTAAAACCAACAAGAACGTCACTCTAGGACATTCATAAGTAAATCCTCGTCAACACAAATAGTAAACGAAATTCACAATTTAGCCACTTGGTTAATTGATACTGGATCTCTAGAAATGCAATTGAAATAAATTTAAAAAAATAAAGCTTTGTGGAGTGGAAAATTTACAGAAACTTTCAAAGCAAGTTGGAAGAGTTGAGTGCGACAACAATGGTTCTTCTAACGCAAACAAACCGTGGTCTAACGCTATTATAACAAACATAGCATTAGTTGGTTCTCAGGTTGCGGTAACAGGGAATCCTGTCCTTCCCAGATTGCTACGAGAGAGGTGAAGATATTTGGCATTGAGTTGCTCCCTATCTTCAGATCGAGCCATATATCGTTGTGAGCTAAGCGTTCTCTTGCTATGCCAATATAATTCAAATTAGTTAAAGTAAGATAGCCAACTACCAAATGAAAATTTAGAGTCGTGTTTGAAACTTAAAACAACAAATTTATCCATTTTATCCAAACTTTCTAAAACCATGCAAAGCCAACGCTCCCATTGAATATGTTTTTCTCAAATGTATGTTTTGGTTTTGTTTTTTATTTTAAGTACAAGCTACAATTTTTAGTAAAGTTTAAATTTTCTACTTGAAAAACCATGCAAAGCCAACCTTCCCATTGAATTTGTTTGCTACAATTGTATTTGTTTATTTCTCACTGTTTTATGTAAAGTAAAGTGTTTTTAATTGTTTTAAGTTTTTTACTTAAAATATATAAAGTATATGAAAGTTATAATGCATATATTATATATATGTATATATATGTTAGGTATAACTATATATATATTATATATATTAAAGGTATATATATATATTGCAACGATAGTTATATATGCATTGAACTTAAAAAGTCAGATTTTAAAGATTCTAATATAAATACCAAGAGATACATTTTATTTTTTTTGTTAATGAATCAGTTAGTATTAGCTGTTTCTTATTGTAATAAAATAGAATTAGTTATTTTTTATTTTTTTTATCAAATAAGTTTCTTATGCGATTTATGCATTTTTATTCCAAGAAAAAATTTTTGTGCTCTTTAAAAAACTTGAAAATTTTAACGTAATTGTAATTTATTTGACTCTCCGACTCAAAAGGTTGCCCCGACCCCTCACTAGATCCTGAAACAGAGAAGGCTGAAGGAAATCTTATACCAATTTTTTCCTTGAAAGATTACTATCTTCCCAAAAGAATAAGGGCAAGTCATTCTTGACAGTGACCTCTGGCAGATCTCCCCCCCCACTCGGGTCAGGGTCACATATTCTCGTAGCAGGTGCTTAACTCGGGGAGTAGACGAGTATCAGTAAACAAATTTAGAAACTGCTAACATAACACTCTCAGTTCGTAAAATGGTAAGAACAATTAAAACTCCCCTTATTGGGGTTTCGAACCCGCAACCTCTCTGGTGGTGCGAACGGTATACCAAGCGTGTTACCACTAGACCAACGAGAGGCTAAAAGGTAGAATCTAAGCGCATTTATTCTGCTGAAAGATAATACTATCTTCCCAGCGAAGAATAAGGCTAAGTCATCTCCTTTACAGTGACCTCTGGCAGATCTCCCCGCCCCCCACTCGGGTCAAGGAAGATAAGTAATCTTTCAGAGAAATAAATGGTAGATTTACCTTATAGCCTCCCGTTGTCTAGTGGTAACCACTCTTGGCAATACTAACTGCGAGGGTGCGGCGTTGCGTAACCCATAAGGATGTTTAATTGTTTCTTACCATTTACGAACTGGAGTGTAATGTCCTAGAGTTCCTAAAATTTGATTCTACTGAGATACCGTTACTCCGCCGAGGCAGCCTGTGTCGACCCTTGACCGAGTGGGGGAGGGTCAGATCTGCCAGAGAGGTCGACTGTCAAGAAATGACTTAGCCTTATTCTTCTGGGAAGATAGTTAATCTTTCAGAAGAATAAAGTTTAAGTATTTTCCTTTAGCTCTCTTGCCTCCTAGTGGTATATCACGCTTGGAGCATACTAAACTGCGAGGGTGCGGGTTCGAAACCCAATAAAGGAAGTTTAATTGTTCTTACCATTTTACGAACTGTGAATGTATGTTAGCAAGTTCTAAATTTGTAAACTGATATATTATAATATATTATATAATATTACATAATAATATTTATAATACATATTATATTAATATAATATAATATATTATATATATATATATAATATATTATTATATATATATATATTATAATTATATTGCAAAAAACACTTCAATTATTGATCATTTCACCAGCAAACTCTTTAAATGTAAATGAAAGCAATTAAAAACCACTTAAGAACTAAATAGGGAAATAAATATTAAAATTAAACAGTAGTTTACGTTTTGAGACAAGTACAAGTACAAGTACAACGTCCCTCCCATTTAGGTTCTGAACGAGGAGACGTTTGTACTTGTCTCGAAACGTAAACTTCTTGTTTAAATTTTTAATATTTGATTCCCTATATTTAGTTTCTTAAGCAATGGTTTTAAAATTGTTTCTTTAAATATATAATATATATATTATTATATATAGTATTTATTATATAATATAGTTATTTTATATTATATATATATATTATATTATAATATAATAATATTATATACTAAATTATATATATAATATATTATGTATAATATATATATATATAACATATATATATAATAATATAGTTTATGATATAATATAGTACTAATATATAGATGATATAATATATATATAATATATATAATAATTATATATATAGTATATATGTATAATATGTTATAATATGTAGTAATAATATAATAGTAATAAGTATATATTATATTATTATATATATATCCATAATATGAGCGCTCTTACTCAAAAGTGGGTTAGAGCACCGTCTTAGTCCAGCCGAGGGCCCCAGGTTCGAGACTGGGTTGGAGCGAGAGAATTTGAGTTATTCTCTATTTATCTCTAGCTTCGTTCCCACTCAGACGTTAATAGAAGTACAATTGGTAGCGTGCTCTGCTGCTAAAGGGAAAACTCCCTGGCTACCGCGGATATGCTCTTGGCCAGTCAACAGCGGGATTGCCGTCAGTGT
>JABUQX010072120.1:0-15000 GCA_015478945.1 Trachelipus rathkii
GGAGAGAGATAGAATGCTGACAATAACTATTATCATTATCTTAATATGTAATAAAACAACAAATGTAACAATAAGAATAATTACAATATAAAAATAATATAATAACAATAATATACTAATAATATATAATAATAATAAAATATAATAATAATATAATAATAATACTAATAAATAATATAAATATAATAATAATAATATAATAATATTAATAATAATAATAATAATAATAATAATAATAATAATAATTAATAATAATTATATAATAATATATTAATATAATAATAAAATAATAATAATATAATAATAATAATAATAATATCATAATAATAATAAAAATAATATAATTAATTATAATATAATAACAATAATAATAATTTATAATAAAAAATAATAATAATAATAATAATAATATAAATAATAAATCCATAATAATAATAATATAATAAATAATAATAATAATAATGATAATAACAATAGTATAATTTTCGGTAATTTATAATAATAATAATAATAATAATAATAATAAATAATAATAATAATAATAATAATAATAATAATAATAATGATATTAATAATAATAATAATAAAATAATAATAATAATAATAATAATAATAATAATAATAATAATAATAACAATATATGATAATAATAATAATAATAATAATAATAATAATAATAAATAATAATAATAATTGAATGAATTAAAAATTATAATATAATAATAATAATTAATAATAATATAATAATAATAATAATAAATAATAATAATATAATAATATAAAAATAAAAATAATAATAATAATAATAATAATAATAATAATAATAATAATAATAATAATAATAATAATAATAATAATAATAATAATAATAATAATAATAATAATAATAATAATAATAATAATAATAATAATAATTTGAAGAAATGATACCATCATTGCCATTATCATTATCGTTATAATAATAACAACAACAACAGTTATAATAATAATAGTAATAATAATATAATATAATAATAATAATAATAATAATAATAATAATATAATAATAATAATAATAATAATAATAATAATAATAATAATAATAATAATAATAAGCAACGCCGCTACTCTCCGCCAGAAGGCAAGAGTTCAGGCTTTCGTCAATAGCTCGACCCTATATTAAGAATAAGATCACTGTGTAACTTGCATAATATCAATATATGGAAATGTGACAATTTTGAAAGTCTCATGAATACCTTCGAGAACATATTAAAGAATACCGGCCTCAAAATAGAATCCTCAGGGACACATTGGAAAATTGAAGAGTAATAGGGCGATGTGTCTCCTAACCGAATGAATTGTTTTCGATCAGATAAACATGACTGGAACCAACTTAGTGAGCCATTAGTGATGCCAAGTCTTTCTAATTTGCTTAGGAGAAGCATAGATTATTATATGTCATTAAACTATGGGAGTAGTTTGTGTGGAACCCCATTTAATGCTTTCGAGAAATCTAATTGTAACAGTATACGCGTTTGTTTTGCAATTAGTGCTTTGTATATTTATTTTCAGTAAGGAAGACTAAAATATGCTTTACAGCCTTTAGTGGTCAAATCGAGCTTGAGAAAGAAGACCATTTTCATGCAAATAATGAGCAAGTCATAAGTGAACAAATTTCTTAAGAATTTTACCAGCTGTATGCAGAATTGAGATCGGACGAAAGTTTTGACAACAGAGGTGACTCTGCAATTTTTAATTCAGTTGCATAATGGGTTAGTTCAAGAGAATAGTTAAAGAGGGTGGCTAAAATATGTGAGATTTCTTTTTTACAGTATTTGTAGATCCAGTTTGAAACACTATTGAAGTCAGAGCTTTTATTTTTCAGACCATTTATAGTACACTCAAGGTTAGGTGCTAACATTCTTTCTAACGCAAAACTCTGCCCTCCATTTGGTCTTAAATAGCTAGTAATGAACACATCTGTCTCTGGAACTTCAGTTGCAAAGTTTGCTCCTACAATGGTAAAGTAGGAATTCATTTCAATGTTTTTGTGTTGCATGTTTGTCATCACTTCATCATCAATTTTTAATTTTATTATTCTTGTTTGTTTATTTTTCTGGCGGTTTAAGATGTAGTTTATTATGCCCCATTGAGATCGTGAAATGGTTTGAGTCTAATTGAATTTATCAGCAAAGAAACTAACTTTATAAAGCCTTCTTTATTTGCTTTTTTTTAGTGTTGAAGAATATTCTGTGTATTGATGCAAGGGTATGGTACCCATCTTAGTACTTTTATACTCGAACAGTTTGTGGTTCTGTCTAATTGAGGTTAACAATGCTTTTGTTAAATATTTATTCATTTAATGTTTTTTGGTTATAGTTTTGTATCTTAAGGCAAGATCCAGTATTTGGTTCGTGCTGAGCCCAATTTCCACACCCCCCTCCTAAAAATGGACAAAGAATTTTCAGCCGATTTTGATAAAATAAACACCAAACTGTAGCTTTTTTTGCCCACTAAAATGTCGTTTTAGAGTGTTTTTCTGTGTCTATAGTCATTCTTTCAGAATTTTCAATTTTTCAAAACCCATGTTTTTGACATTTTTACTATCAATTTAAAGAATTTCTTTCGAAATGACTTCAAACTTGAAATATGCATAGATGGGTCCCTTACCTACAAATAATTTTGTAGTTTTTTGATTTTTTGAGTTTTGTGCTCAGCAATGTCCAATTTCAAAACCCCCCTTTTTTGTTTTTTGAAATGAAAAATTGCAATAATCTTTTTCCTGTTCGTGCGAAATGGATAAAAGTTTCAGGGCGTATGTAGTCTGAGGAGGTGCACATTTTGTACTTAGATAATTTCTTTGTATATGCATTAGTTTTGGATTTGTTTTTGGAACAAATTGTCAAAAAAAATTTTTGGAAATTTAAAAAAAATTTTCTTTCCTTTTGAATACACCAAAAAATCATGTAAGTAAAAAAGAGGTATCTTGCCCGACTATACAAGCTCTGAAAATATGATGCTGATCGGATGAGTAGGAAAAAAATATCTCAATATTTCACTTTTCCAAAATTTGAATTTTTAGAAAAGTGAAATATTGAGATTTTTTTTTTATGCTCATCCGATCAACAACTTTTCAGGACTTGTAAAGCAGGGTAAGATACATCTTTTTTACTTAGATTATTTTTTTTTGTATAGTCAAAAGAAACATTTTAAAAAATTTCCCAAAACTTTTTTTGGGAAAATTTGTTCCAGGAACAAATCCAAAGTTACTGTATATACAAAGAAACTATCTAAGTAAAACATGTGCATCTTCACCGACTACATATGCCCTTAAAATTTCATCCACTTCGCAGGAACAGGAAAAAATTATCGCAATTTTTCATTTCAAAAAACAAAAAAAGTGGGTTTCGAAATTCATTGCTGAGTACAAAACTCAAAAAATCAAAAACGTACGACGTGACATTTGTAGGTAATGAACCCATCTATACATACTTCAAGTTTGAAGTCAATTCAAAAAAAATTCTGGAAGTTGATAGTAAAAATGTCAAAAACATGGGTTTTGAAAAATTGAAAATTCTGAAAGAATGGCTATAGACACAGAAAAACATTTTAAAACGACGTTTTAGAGGGCAAAAAAAGCTACAGTTTGGTGTTTATATGATCAAAATCGGCTGAAAATTCCGATTTTTATGTCCATTTTTAGGTGGGGGGGGAAATTGGTCTCAGCTTGAACCAAATATTGGATCCTGTCCATATAGGAAAATAATAATAATAATAATAATAATAATAATAATAATAATAATATAATAATAATAATAATAATAATAATAATAATAATAATAATAATAATAATAATAATAATAATAATAATAATAATAATAATAAATATAAATTAATTAAATTTAATAATAATGAATATAATAATATAATGATAATAATAATAATAATAATAATAATATATAAAATAATATATATAATAATATAATCAATAATAATAATAATAATAATATAATATAAGATACTAATGTATTATTACTCCCTCTTAGACAGTTAATTATAAATAATAATAATAATAATAATAATAATAATAATAATAATAATAATAATAATAATAATAATAATAATAATAATAATAATAATAATAATAATAATAATAATAATAATAATAATAATAATAATATATAATAATAATAATATAATAATAATATAATAAAATAATAATAAATAATAATATAATAATTCATAAATAATTAATAATAATAATAATAATAATAATAACAATAATTAAAGAAGAATTTGAATTTAATTTTAATTTAAGAACTACAGAACTACAGAACACCGACTAGCAAAGACTTTACAGTCCACTTAAGGCTAGTCTGAGGGTAGATGAGGTCATCCGGCTTGGAACGTTATAAGTAACCCTCTAAGCGGTGAACATCAAAACTGCTATTGCAAATTATTATGATAGTGTGATCGATGAGGTCACTGGCTTAGAGCATTAAAACCAACCCTCTAAGCGGTGAACATCAAAACTGTTATTACAAATTAAGATGATAGCGTGATCAATGAGGCTACCGGCTTAGAACGTTATAATTAGCTTTCTAAGCGGTGAATATCAAAACTGTTATATAAGTTCGGTGCCCAAATTCTTTTAAGATGTACTTTTAACATTTACCAAATGATCTCAATAGTTCGTTTGATTTCACTTTATCTAGGTCACAACTGATTCTAGTGTTTTAATAAAGTAAAAACCGAGTTGAATTGAAGTTCACAGACCAATTTCCTCAAAGTATTTATCTAGCTTTTTCTTGAATGAATCGATGTTGCCGCTGTTCACTATTTCATAAGAGAGACTAATCCACTTCTCAATTACATCGTAAGTGAAGAAATTCTTTGCTATGTTAGTTTGAAATCGCTTATGACAAAGTTTATGCCCATTACTTCGTGTTACATCGCTAAAATCATATCTAAAGAATTGCCTGTAATCGATATTTTCAAATTTATTTAGTATTTTGAAGTCTTCCTGTTAATTTTGCCTCTCAAATCTTCTTGTTTCTAAAGAATGTATATCTAAATTCCGCGTAAGTTCGTTGCTCACATGACTTACCTCTCAATTCTGGTATTATTTGGTTGCCCTTCTTTGAATTCTTTCAATTTTTTCTATGTCCTTTTTGAGGTATGGACTCCAAAACTGTACTGGGCGTATTCCAGATGAGGTCTAACTAATGTTTTATAGGAAGGAAGTATTATATTTTTAGATTTATATTCGAAGTTTCTGACAATAAAGCCTAGAGCTTTATTTGCTTTCTTAACAGCTTCAACACATTGTTTCGAAAATTTTATATCCTTATTAATTAATGCTCAGAGATCCTTTTTTTCACTGACAACTTTGATAACTGAGCCATCTATTTTGTAAATTCAATTCATTGTTTTCCTACTCCCAAAATTATAACTTACATTTATTCGCTATTTAAACTTTCCAATTTGCCATGTTTTTTGAAAAATTTACAATCTTGTTCAAATCGCTTTTTAGTAATTGATTAATTATCTTTCTCACATATTATGCGATTTCCAAGTTCCGTATCATCCGCAAATTTTGAAATATTTCCTAAAATATTATCATAATGCCATTTACATATATAATGAACAGTATTGGACCCAGGACAGATTCTTGAGGTACACCACTAATAACATTCGCCCAATCTGAGCATTCATTGTTAAAATATTATATTGTGAAGATCATTCGATTTGTTTTTCGTTGTTTTTGATCTGTTTGTGCGTAGTCTGTTTCTTGTAGGCTTCCTTGTGTGGAGGTTAGTTTCTTGCTGCAATCTTTTGTTTGACTGTGATAGTTTCTCTTTGCATTTGTGTGTGCTGTAAATATCAGATCGGTTGGGGCTACTCTGCTAATGATATCTCTGTGTGTATGTGTTCGTTGTCTATATAAGGTTCAGATGTGTGTATATATTAGTTCTCGTTATGTTATGGCTTGTGTATGCAGTAGTGTGATCTGTAGAGTCTGGAGTGAGTTTCTTCAGTGTAGTTCTGACTTGTATGATAACGGGTCTCTGAGTTGTAAGGCAGGTTTTGTGATATTTCGTGCAAAATAGCAGTTTGAGTTGAGTTTTAGTGTGTTAATTTTGTCGCTGGTGATTGATCTGATTGTGCTATCTGAATTACGACTTTGCTCTTGTTGTGTGGAGTACAGAGGTTGTGTCTGTGTGTTTCTTATGATGCTTGTAGCAAGTATGTGGTTTGGTGATTGATGAATGTGCGGTCATGTTAGTCGTGTGGATTTTCTCGTAGATTTTCTTCTAAAACCGTGTTAGAATTTCTTGAGCATCCATGATCTTCAAGATGTGCAACTAACCTATTAGTTAGTATTAACTTCAAAATTTTACCAAATTAATTAGAAGTCAAGCTAATTGGTCCTGCCAATTATTCGGGATTTAGATCCTCCTTTTTGAAGAAGAGAAGAAAGAAGAAGAAGAAGAAGAAGAAGAAGAAGAAGAAGAAGAGAAGAAGAAGAAGAAGAAGAAGAAGAAGAAGAAGAGAAGCTTGGAGTTTTATTTAAATGTATTAGGCAATAATATTCTTGGAAAGAGATAAAAGGATATATATATATATTATATATATAATTATATAATATTACATTATATATATATATATTATTATATATATATATATAATATATATATATATACAGTGGCGTATTCAGGGGGGGCCAGGGGCCATGGCCCCCCCCGAAATTTTTTAGACACTAATAAATTTTTAAGTATCATATCCGTTAATATCTAAAGTTCAGAGATTAAATTAATTTAAATATAATTATATATATTATATATATATATATTATATATATATATATATATATATATAATATATATATATATATATATATATATACGTATATATATATATATATATATATATATATATATATATATACCAATATCATTAATAAATTATATACTAATGACTCCTGATATATATATATATATATCATATATATATATATATATATATATCTATAATATAATATATATTTATATATATAATATAGTATATATATATATATTTATATATATATATATATATATATATTATATATATATATATATATATATATATATATATATATATATATATATATATATATATATATATATATATATATATATATAATATATTTTTTTATAAATTTTTAAAATAATTATTTTATGATTTTAAAAAATTTGTATTGAAGATATAATAAGTGAATTTTGATCGATAAATAAATAAATTGTGAAGTGGCATAATTACCAGTATATGTGCTTTTGGACTCTTAGATTTTGTTGAGGTTTCTTGCCTTGTTTTACTTGAAGAAGAATATTCAAGGATCTCAAGGATCCAAGTGCAACTTAGTAAAAGTAACATAAGTAATTCTAAATAAAATTTAAGTACAAGTGTTGCTACAAATCATCATCAGGAAAGAATAAATTTACTGAGGTTTCCTACTTTGTCTTACGTGAAAAAGATCACCTCAAGGTTTTCAAGTGCAACTTATTAATTAAGTGTAGAAAAAAAGCAAAGGAACTCTAGAAGAGTATCTTCAAGACAGAAGGAGATTACATCAAGGATCCTTTTGTTTTTACTATAGGAATAGATTCGAAATCTGAGAAGAAGAGGAGTGTCTTCAACAGTAGGAAGAGTATACATCAAAGTAATTATTAATTTGTAAACAATAACATAAGTTTTAATTTAAGTTTTTTATATATATTGTGAATTAGTTATAGAATATAGATTTAGGGTATTTTTAGGGTGTGGTTGTTTGAGCGGGGTTTGGAGCTTGAGGTATTGGGAAGTGCCTCAGGTTGTGGGATCCCGGTAAGCGTGCAGCCAAATCAAGTGAGGGAATAGTAGAAAGTAGAGTGGTGAATAAGAGGGTCAGGATAAAAGAGAGCAACTAGGAGTAAAGAGATAGGATGGGTAAAAGAGATTAGATTAGAGTGGGTTGTATGAATGTGAGAGGGATAGAATGAAAGTGAATTTGGAAAAGGAAGAAAGTGGGCGTTAATTGTTCACGAAAGAAAAAAGGTTTGAATGTGCTGGGTTGCAGAAACAAAGCTGAAAGGTAGAAGGGAGATGGATCTTTGGAAAATTTATGGGTTTGCTTTAGGGGGTGAAAGAGAGAGTGAGGGCGAGGGAAGGGGTATGAATAGTTATGAGGAATGAGTTGTGGGATAAGGTAAAAATGTGCAAATAGGTGAGTTCGAGAATAATGTGGGTTAAAATGAAATTTTTTGGGGGGGAAATGTGGGTTTTTATATGCGCGTATGCACCAGTAAATGGAGCGAGGAAGGAGGAGAGAGAAAGATTTTGGAGTGAGTTAAATGAATGTTGGGAAAGTTTCGGGGTAAATGATAAAATTTGTTTATTAGGAGATTTGAATGCAGGAGTGGGAAGAGAGGGGGTGGGGAGAATTATAGGCCCATTTGGGGTAGGGGAAAGGAATGATAATGGAGAAAGTCTGTTAGAATTGTGTGTGTTGATAGAAGAATGATAGTTGGGAATACTTGGTTCAAGAAAAGTGAAAATCATAAGTATACATGGAAGAGTGGATAACGGGGGAGGCGATATTGGATTATGTGTGTATAAATAGAAAGGATAGGGGCAGATTACTAGATGTAAATGTATTCAGAGGGGCAGGTAGGGGTTATCTGATCACTATTTGGTGGTTGCTAGGTTAAGGGTAGGGGGAAGGTAACGGTTCAGGAAAGAGAAAAAAGCGGAGAATAGAAGTCACTAAACGTGGAAAAAATTAAGATGAGCAATGTGCTTAAGAGGGGAGTTTAGGAGGGGTAATGGAGGATAGGTGGAGGGACGTGAGAGGGACGGAAATTAGGGAAGTGGAGGGAAGGAGTAGATGAATTTAAAGAGCAATTTGTGAAGAGGCAGAAAGGAATATGTGAGTAAAAAAAGGTGGGAAGCAAGTATAAAGGAAGGAAGTGCATGGTGGAGTGAGGAGGTGAAAGAGTTGGTGAAAAAGAAAAAAGAGGTTTATGTGAAATGGTTGGGGAATAGGGAAGGAGAAAGCTGGGAGGAGGTTAGAGGGAAGCAAAGAGGGCGGTTGGAGAGGCGAAGAGATATGCAAGATAATGAATGGTGTAGAAAAGTGACAGAAAATTTTGAAACAGGGAGCAAGATATTCTGGAAAGAAGTAAATAAAAAAAGGAAGAAGATGGAGGGGTTAGGAGAGAGGGGTAAGGGAGGGGAAGGGGAATGGATAGGAGGGAAGGATAGGGTGAGGAAAAGATGGGGGAATATTTTAGAGGATTATTGAATGAAATGGGTGGGAGAGATGAGGAGGATTTACAAGAGGTGAGGAGGGGGGGAAGTGGGGAAGGAAGGGGATATGGAAATACAAATGGAAGAAATATTAGGGCGTTAAATAAAGGAAAAAAAGGAAAGTCCACAGGTCTAGATGGTGTGGAGTATGGAAATGTTACAGATGGGAAGCAGAGGGGTGGAGGAATGGCTGTAAAGGTTATATAATTTATGTTGGAGGAGGCGGAGAGGTTCCACGGATTGGGAGGATGGTTGTTTGGTTCCCCTGTATCCAGGAAAAGGGGAATAGGATGGATGTGGGAATTATAGAGGTATTTGTCTTTTGAGTGTAGTAGGGAAAGTGTATGGGAGAATACTAATTGAGAGGGTGAAAGATTTAACGGAGGAGAGAATGGGGGAAGAACAAGGAGGATTTAGGGTGGGAAGGGGGTGTGTGGATCAAGTATTTACAATGAGATCTGTGAGAAAGGTATAGAAAAGGCAAAGGGAAAAGTGTATGGGTTGTTTTTTAGATCTGGAGAAGGCATATATGAAAGAGTGAAGAGGGGGGAATTATGGAAGGTGCTGGAGGAATATGGAGTAGGGGGTAAATTAGGTAAAGGTATTAGGGCCTTTTATAGGAATAGCAGAATGTGTGTGAGAGTATAAGGAGGGGAGAGTGAGATGTTTGGGGTAGAGAGAGGGTTGAGACAGGGATGTGTAATGTCACCGTGACTTTTCAATTTATTTATGGAGAGTGTCTGCAGAGGAATGATGAGGGAGGGAAGAGGGGTGGAATTGATGGATAGGGGTGATAGATGGGAAAGTGAACATGATACTATTTGCGGATGATACTGCTTTAGTGGCGAAGAATTCAGAAGGGCTGTAGTATTTGGTGAAGGAGTTTGAGAGAGTGTGTGGACAAAAGGGTCCTTAAGATAAATCCAGGTAAGAGTAAAGTGTTAGTGTTTGAGGAGGAGGAAACAGATGAGGGGATGGAGTTAGAGATTAGAGTAGGAGGTGTAGTATTAGAAGAAGTAAAGGTTTTCAGATATTTAAGGGGATGGATTTGGGTAAGGAAGGAGGGATAAAGGAAGAGATAGATCACAGAGTAGGAGAAGGAATGAGAGCATTGAGTGGTCTAAGGGAATTATGGAAAGGGGGGGAATTATCAACATAAACTTAAGATAATATGTTTTGAAAAAATAATGTGTTCCACGGTATTATATGGGTGTGAAACATGGGGGTTGAATGCTAGGTCAAAGAAGAGTTGGAAGTGTTTGAGATGAAAGGGTTGAGAACGGTATTGTGGGGTTAGTAAAAGAGAGAGGATTATGGAATAGGGTGATAAAAGAGAGATGTGATTGGAAGAAGGTTTGGTGAGAAGAGCGGAGAAGGGAATGTTAAGATGGTTTGGACATTTGGAGAGAATGGAGGAACAGAGGGTGGTTAGGAGAGTTGGGGAGGCGGAGGGGATAGGAAGGAGAGGAAGGGGGAGAACAAGAAGAAGGTGGATGGATGGAATAAAGGAAATGCTGGAAGAGAGAGGGATGAGGGTGGAGGAAGGTATGGTGTTGGCGAGAGATAGAATGGAATGGAGGAGGTGGGTGGGGGCGAGATGAAGGTCCATATGAATTAGGGAAGCTGCACGTACCACTACCCCGCTTAAGCGGGAATAAGTGTTTGTAAAAATAATAATAATAATGATATAATAATATATATATATATTATATATAATATTATATAAAGTATATATATATATATATATTAGATATATATAATATATATATATATAATAATATAAGTATATATATGTAATATAATATAATATATATATATGTATATTATGGAGTCGGACGCACTGGAAGCAGCTGGGAAAAGAAGAAACGAGAAGTATCAGAAAAGAGATTTGGGAGAGCTATTCAGAACAAGTTACGAACAGTTCTAGTCTGAGAACAGGAGAAAGCAGATTGAATTGAAAGAAAAGTAAAAAATCTAACCATCCTCAATAAATACAGTTTAAATTTAGTTGAACATTTTGAAATTAAAATCAAAATTAAAAATAATTATTAAAACAAGATTAAAATTTTATAAAACTTCAAGTAGAGGAGCAACAAAATTTTAAAATTTATGTCTTCCCGTTAATATTTTAATAGATGATGGAGTTTTGACAAAAATAATTTAAGAAGATAGAAAAAATTTTAATTGGTTCTTTTTGGCTATAATGAAAAATTAAATAGGATTTGGATATATATATATTTGGATAAAGAATGGAATTATTTTGAAGTCAGTGGAAATGATTTGTGCTCAAAGAAGGTTGAATGTTTCGTTAGCGGTCAGGACAAATGAAGATTTTCTTCGCATGGTTATAGGGCGACAGGGCTAGCAACCCGGTCTTTTCCTTTTGCTTGTATTACTCTTGGACCAGCGTTAGAATCTTATGCGCCTAGAAGCAAGATCCTCTGGAGAGCTCTGAGTAAACGAGTTTTGAGGCCTGATGGAAGAAGATGCTAGTTCTACTGAAAGGGCGAAAACCCTACCTGAGAGTGTTTAACTCGAGGACTGGCGTCAGAAACCATTGAGCCGAGAAATGGTTTTCTGGAGTGCTCTAGGGTTGAGTTTCGGGCCAGAAGAAGAAGATGCTGGACCAACTGACAGGGCGAAAGCCCTTCCTGGGAGTTGTTATAGTTATAGATTATATATTTTATATATATATATATATATATATATATATATATATATATATATATATATATATATATATATATATATATGTGTATATATATATATATATATATATATCATAGAATATATTTTTATAATATATATTATATATTTAGTAATATGTATATATTTTTCTATATATATATATATATATATATATATTACATATATAATATAATGTACTATATATATATATATATATATATATATATATATATATATATATAATATATATATATATATATATATATATATATATATATATATACATACTATAATATATATATATATAAAATATAATATTTATATATATATTATAATATTATTTAATATATATATATACCTATATATATCTATATATATATATATATATATATATATATATATACAGAAAACGATTTTTTTCTGGCCCCCCCCCCAAAAAAAACTGAAAACGCCACTGTATATATATATCATATATATATATATAATATACTATATATATAATATTAATATATTATATATATATATATATATTAGTAATATATATTTATATATATATATATATATATATATATATTATAGTATATATATCATATATAATATATTATTAATATAATATATATAATATATATATTATATATATATAAATATTATATATATATATATATATGTATATATATATATATATTTTATATATAATTACTATATATATATATATCTATATATATATAGTATATATATAATGTGTGTATCATTAATGTTGCGAAAAAATTCAGTTTGATATTCCTTGCATAAATCTAAGATAATATGTGTGTCAATAAACATTTCACCGAAAACGCCTCGTTTCCAAGATACAATGTGATGAAACCTATTTAAACATTAAGTTACAATAAACAGTTAGCTAAATTTGGAAAGGTAATTAACAAATTCATTCAATTTATTTATTTATTTATAATAATACATACATTACTGCACAGAAGAAAATATACAACAGAAATAGTACGAAGCAATGGTGCACTAAGGTTATAACAAATGTTGAAAATGAGCACCCCCAGCGGCAATACAGGCCTCTCTATTCTGCGACGCATTGATTGGCGGACACGTTCAAATATATCGTGTGTGGGCCGAATTGTGTCACAAGATGCGATTATGCGAGCCCTATAATTTTCTTTCGGGACATTTTCAACTGTTGCTGTATGAACCAAATGTTTCAGGTGACCCACAAGAAGAAATCAGATGCATTTTATGTCTGGAGACCGGGCGAGGCCAAGTTTGTGGTACCTTCCTCGACCCTATCCAACGCGTTTAATATTACAGTTGTTCAAATGTTACGAACAACTAAACTGGAAATGAGTCTGGATGCGCTCGTCGTGCATGAAATCCATTTCGATCTTAATTGTAATGGGACGTCTTCCAGTAGTGTAGTCAAGTCATGTTCAAGAAAGTGGTGACAAACGTCTCCAGTAAGCCTCGCTGTAAAAAGAATGGACCTATCAAATGGTCGCCAACAATTCAGACCCATACATTCAAAAAACTGGTGTTGATGGTGGCTTTCAACTATTGCATGTGGGTTCTCCTCCACCCCATATGTGATTGTTGTGGTAAGTTCGATATGGCGTCTCTGGAAAAATTTGCCTCATCGGTTAACAATATTTCTCTGCTAAATGTTGAGGATTGTCTGCAATTTTCTGTTGCCATCTCACTCGACATATAGACAAAGCACTCTTGCAGGAAAATCTGTTGGTACAAGTACCTGCACTCGTTGGATGTGATGAGGGTACAGAAGTTGTTTCAATACCCTGAAAACTGTCGAATGACTTACATGTAGTGTTGCAGCAATTTTTCTGGTACTTGTTGTAGGACTGTCCTCAAGCTCTTGGAGAGATCCTGTTCTTCGACATCTGGAGTTGATCTGATGCGAGGACGCCCGTTTCATTATAAGTTTTAAACTTCCTGCTTCTCTAAGACGTTGATGGAGACGTTCAAACATAGTATGATGCGGGAATGACAACGATTAGGGTACATTTCCCCATAGAGACGAATTACCGTTCGTACGACCGTAAAAAAAATGCATATCGCACATTTCACTATTTGTGTAATTCATTTTGAAAATATGAGCAAAACTTGAACACAGAACTTGACGCGACGCGGACTAGTATATGTATAAATGAAGCGAGAAACGGAACTAGTAAATAACAGGTAGTAACCATTTTTCTCGTTATATTTGTGCTTATTCATTAAAGGTTTTGAGATGTGCCACGGGACGGGCAATGGAAAATATTAGATATGTCCCACATAAGTTTCATCACCCTTGTATCTTGAAAACGAGGCGTTTTCGGTGAAATTTTTATTGACACATATTATCTTATATTTATGCAAGGAAAATCATATCATACTGAATTTTTTTCGCAATATTAACGATACACCTGTAATATATATTATATATATATATATATATATAATATATATATATATAATATTATATTATATATAATATTATATATATTATTATATATATATATATATATATATATATATAATATAATATTAGTATATATATATATGTATAATATATATATATATATATACATTAATTATATATAATATATATATATATATATATATTATATTATATATATATATATATATATATATATATCTATATATATATATATATATATATATATATATATATATATATATATATATATATATATATATCAAGTACTCCCAAAAATGCTGTTACAAAATTGAAGTTGCTTTATCCCGATAAGAAATTAGTATAATCAAGGCCATAACTTATGGTGTCAATGTGTAACCTCACACTTTAAGCCTAGGCATTGTTTTTGTCAGTTGCATATGAAATAACTATGGAGTTCGGCGATATACAAAACCGTATTGTTGTTATATCTTTTTACAAGTGTGTCATAGAATGGAGTATAATTTTCAAGACTCTGCAACTGCTAGGTATTTGCCGTATGTTTGTGTATTGTGCCATAAAGTTATACA
>JABUQX010072120.1:25000-27500 GCA_015478945.1 Trachelipus rathkii
ACCATTCATTATTCCTATACATTTGAAACCCTACCATTATAAGACGATGCCACCCTAAAATATATGCTATTATATATATATATATATATATATTATATATATATATATATATAATATATATTATATATATATATAATATATATATATATATATATATATATATATATATATATATAAACTAAAATTCCTATTCAAAAATTAACCACAAACCCACAATCCCACTAATAGACAAATAACTAAACGGTTCAAAAGGTTGAAATCCAATCAAGAATAGAGGTTCTCAACATTATTAAGATCCTTGAAAACTCACCGACCAAATATCCAATATCCACTTCAAACACGTAGGAACTAATGCTATCGCAGCCAAATATAAATATTTAACATTGCATGAGCAAGCAAACACTCTACCATCTTTATGGAAACATGCACACATAATACTAATATGAAAACCAAAGAGACCACTAAATAACTCAACCTCGAATAGGTTGGGCTATCTACAATTCTCTACAATTATCTACAATTATCTACAATTCTACAATTATCTACAACTCTCTACAATATCCAAATATCTTGAAAAATTAAACCTCAATAAAATTTCCCCCTTATTCCCCTATCAGTTTCGCAACTTGGCTTTCGACAAAAACACTATATACTACCACTCTCCTAACCTTATTTAGCCCAAAACATTTTCACGGATTTTAACCAAAATCCCCTTCCCCCCCCCCCTCAATGCACTCTCCTAATAGCAATAGACATCAACAAGGCATTTAATACAGGCCTCCGTTACCTTTTAATATTTTAATAGATATAGTCTTAAACAAAGATATAACTATTAAAGAAAAAAAATAATATCAAATTTCCTATCTGATCACACAGCCAGAGTATCCAAGGACAATTCTCCCGCACATACAAATCGAGTCCCCCAGGGAGCCATTCTTTCACCTATATCCTTTAACCTTTTTATACACGAGCTCCCTTATCCTACTTCCCCTTAAATAAAACTAAATTGATAGTTATGCTGATGATCTTAAAATCACAGCACAAAATCATCTATAAACATAGCATACATAGAACTGCTTCAACTGGAATAGTGGTTAACAACAAACAGAATGAATGCATCACCTTTAAAAATACACTTTTATCTTACCCACCTCAGACAGAAGAGAGTCTAACGTTAATCTAATCAGCAATTTTTTCCTATCAAACAAGAGATTCCATCTCAATAATCAACCCACCATTTTAAATTTACCCTTTGATACACATTTGACATTCACACCACACATCAACAACATCACCTCAAGAGCCACACAAACAAAATGCAGTGAAAACTCTAACTGAAAAACTCTGACCAACATAAAGATCCCCTCACAATAATATACATACAATGCATCCTCCTCTTCCTAAGTTATAATAAAGAGAAAGAGTAAGAGTAAGAGTAAGAGTAAGAGTAAGAGTAAGAGTAAGAGTAAGAGTAAGAGTAAGAGTAAGAGTAAGAGTAAGAGTAAGGGTAAGAGCAGGAGTAGGAGTAGGAGTAGGAGTAGGAGTAGGAGTAGGAGTAGGAGTAGGAGTAGGAGTAGGAGTAGGAGTAGGAGTAGGAGTAGGAGTAGGAGTAAGAGTAAGAGTAAGAGTAAGAGTAGGAGTAAGAGTAAGAAGAGTAAGAAGAGTAAGAAGAGTAAGAACACCGACTAGCAAAGACTTTACAGTTCACTCAAGCCTAGTCTGAGGGAAGATGAGGTCACCGGCTTAGAACGCTATACCTAACCCCCAAACGGTGAACACCAAAACTGTTAATACAAAATATTATGATAGTGTGATCGATGATGTCACCGGCTTAGAACGTTAGAAATAACCCTCCAAGCGGTGAACATCAAAGCTGTTATTACAAATTAAGACGAAAGTGTGATCGATGAGGTCACCGGCTTAGAACGTTAGAAATAACCTTCTAAGTGGTGGACATCAAAACTGTTACTACAAAAATGATTATGATAAGTGTGATTATGAGTCACCGGCTTAGAACGTTAGAAATAAACCCTCTAAGCGGTGAACATCAAGCTGTTTATTACAGGTTAGAGGAACTAGGAAAATGAGACATACCGACTTAGAACGTTAGAACTAACCTTCTAAGCGATAAACATCAAAACTGTTCAATATAAGTTCTGTGCCCAAATTCGTTTTAAGCTGTACATTTAACAAATAGATCTCAATAGTTCGTTTGATTTCATTAACATTTACCAAATGATCGCAATAGTTCGTTTGATTTCACCTTATCTAATTCTATCGTTTTAATAAAGTAAGATTCGGTATAAGTTGAAGTTCACAGACCAATTTCTTTAAAGTGTTTATCTAACTTTTTCTTGAATAAATCGATCTTGCCGCTGTTCACTATTTCATAAGAGAGACTATTCCACTTCTCAATTACATCGTAAGTGAAGAAATTCTTTGCTATATTGGTTTGAAATCGTTTATGACAAAGTTTATGCCCATTACTTCGTGTTACATC
>JABUQX010072120.1:35000-40000 GCA_015478945.1 Trachelipus rathkii
ATTATATATATATATTATATATAGTATAATATATATATATATATAATATAATATATATATATATATATCAGAGCTGGGCGCGCCTATAATTTTTTTGAGTGCGCCTGCGCCTATGCGCCCATGCCGCCGGACCTAGTGCGCCTAGCGCCTATGCGCCTATATTTTTGGTCACATCAATGCGCCTATGCGCCTTTGCGCCTACGACTTTTCGCCGCTGGTGGATGTTCGTTAAATTTATTTGCAAAGTAAACTTTAGTGCGATAATAAAAGCATGTTTTTATAAGGAAGAAAAACACACTTATTAATTTTTGTAATTAAAACACCGTAAACTAATATCTACACGTCCTTTTCCTCCTCCATGTCCTTGTGATCCATGTTTTCCCCAGGAGGTTCAGCTCGAGCACTGCAGAAGTTGTAAATCTTCAGAGCCATAGTTGCCAATTTATTTGTAGTTAAGAACTACTGTACTTCTTTTAATATAAATAAAATATATATATAATTATAAATAATATATATAATATTATATTATATATATATATATATATATATATTATAAGCGTGCGTGCGTGAACATATATATATATATATATTATATATATATATATACAGGGTGTTTACGAAATAGGGGGACAAATTTGGAGGATATTATCTTTGTACCATTATAAGCGTTTTGTCTTAAATAAAGTTACCTGTAAAGTTATTCATTTAGTAAGTAAATAAGTTAGAAAGGCGCAAGGGGTATGATGTGAAAATTGGTGTTTATGTTCCGTAGATGTGACGAGTTGGCTACGGAAACTCTGCAACGTAAAGTAGTAACCTATAGAACAGGGTATTGCTGTCTCTTATATTGGAACACTGCTTATAGGGTTTGCTTGAATAGGTACCACCTTATTATAGAGATAGGAAATGACATAATAACTAGAAATATTGTTAAAAGTAATTCTAGCTAATATTTACTCGGGAAATCGGATACAAGCATATCAATTAATAAATACAAATAATAATTGCGAATCATAATAATACTCTTAAATATTACTAATAACAATTTTAATGCCTTAAATAACAATAATTATTTGATAAGTAATATTACTATGATAATAGTATAATACGAATAGGAACTAGGAATAATAATAACAAATAGAAAGTAATAATACGAATAATAACTATCCACAATAATAAATAATAATAATAAATAATAATAAATAATAATAATTATAATAATATATAATAATAATAATATAATAATATATTAATATAATAATAATATAATAATAATAATAATAATAATAATAATAATATATATAATAATAATATAAATAATAATAAATATTTAATAGTAATAATTATAATAATAATAATAATTAATAATAAATAATCAATAATAATAATAATAATAATAATAATTAATAATAATAATAATAATAATAATATAATAACAATAACAAATACAATAATAATAATAATAATAATAAAGTAATATAATAATTAATAATAATAATAATAATAATAATATAATAATAATAATAATAATAATATATAATAATAAAAATAATAAAAATAATAAAAATAATAAATAATAAAAATAATAATAATAATAATAAATAATAATAATAATAATAATAATAATAATCTAATAATAATAATAACTATAATAATAATAATAAATAGCAAATAATAATAATAATAATAATATAATAATAATAGATTAAAAAAATAATAAATAATATATAATAATAATAATAATAATAATAATAATATAATAATATAATAAATAATAATATGAATAATAATATATAATAATAATAATAATAATAATAATAATAATAATAATAATAATAATAATAATAACAATTTTAATAATAATAATAACAATTTTAATAATAATAATAACAATTTTAATAATAATCATAATAAAAATGATAAAATAATAATCATAATAATAATAAAATAATAGTAATAGTAATAATAATAATAATAATAATAATAATAATAATAATAATAATAATAATAATAATAATATAATAATTATTAATAATAATAATATAATAATAATATTAAATAGTTCTTAAACATAATAATAATAAAACTATAAATTTTAATATAATATCATAATAAAATCATATCCAAATCTACGGAACATAAACACCAATTTTCACTTCATACATCTTGCACCTTCCTAACTCATTTACCTACTAAATGAGGAACTTTACAGGTAACTTTATTTAAGACAAAACGCTTATAATGGTACAAAGATAATATCCTCCAAATTTGTCCCCCTATTTCGTAAACACCCTGTATATATATATATATATATATATATATATATATATATATATTATATATATATATTTCATATATATAATATATATATATATATATATATATATATATATATATATATATATATATATATATTTTTTACACTGGTTTTTAGAATTATACAAGTTTGCCAAGCTTCTAAGTTCTAACTTTTAAGGGTAAAAAAAATGCTTTGTTCTTGTTCATAGGCACGGCTATAGGCGCACAGAATTGGCTGTGCACCTTTGCTTAGTACGCCTTTTTAAAAATTGTTGCGCCTATGCGCCTTTGCGCCTACGAATTGATAGTGCGCCATAGGCGCATAGGCGCAACTTGGTGGCGCAACGCCCAGCTCTGATATATATATATATACTTCAGATAGAGGTTTGAGAGAGTAGGAGAGTTATAAGACGAAAGTCCTTGACTCCACATTCTCAAGGAGAGCTGCGTGAGTGGAATCACCCCAGATGTGGGAAGCATATTACATACAGGGGAAATGACACCCTTATAAAGGGCAAGCAAGTGGGGTGGAACGAAGAAATTCTGAAGCCGTCTCAGAACACTCAACTTCTCAGAAACTTGTTAAGAAAGAGAAATAATGTGATTTTTTTAAAAAAAAAAGGTCGAGAGAAAAAGAAACATCAAGAATATTAAGGACAGAAGAAGGTTTGATTTGTGTACTTTTGAGAAAGATGTTATAGTTGCGGGGAATATTAAGTCAAGGAGATAGATGAAAAAATTGTGTTTCTGGGGCATTGAAAACTACTATGTTTATTTTGTACGAATTAGAGATACAAACAAAGATCGTAGATCAGTTGCTCCAAGGACACCCTTCTAGCATCAACTATTTGCTGTTGAGTGGATGGTCCTTAAAATTAGAAGTAGTAGTGAAGGGTGGAGTCGTCGCCATAAGGGTGGACAGGAGACGAAGTGATAGCTAAAAGGTTCGTAATGAAAACTATAAAAAAAAGAGTTGAGATAGAGCAGAAACCTATGAAATCAAAGAGAAAACCACAGAGAGAAGGATAGATAAGAGCAGAGAGAGAGAGAGAGAGAGAGAGAGGAGAGAGAGAGAGAGAGAGAGAGAGAGAGAGAGAGAGAGAGAGAGAGAGAGAGAGATTAGAGTTTAGATAAATCTTTGTGCCAGACCCTTTATCGAATACCTTCAAAAAAGATTCACCGAATTCATAGCGAGAACAAAAGGAGATTTGTTGAAGGTTGAAGTGCTTTCTTCGAACACCAACTGGTGAGTGTTTCGGTAAAGAAGCACTCAACTGTGAGTGTTTCTTACGAACTCATACTGGCCATCCAGAGATAAAAATTAAAAGATTTAAGATTGCTTTCAAATCTTCCTGTTTTAGGGTTTTGGTTCAAAATTTTAGAATGAAAGAGTTTAAAGCGATAGGACGATCAGCTAGAAGAAAGTTGGAGATGGTAACGCCTTCTTCGGCAGAGGCTGGATGGGCGCACGTTTCCAGCCGGAAGGGAAAGGTCTAAATGGAAGATCGAGACTAAATAATTTACCAAACCTCGGAGTTCTTAAGTTTATGGAACCCCTGGAAAGAATAGCATAGGACCGTACTCCTTCTTGTGGTTAATCTTTGATAGAACAGAAAATAACATCTCTAAGACAATTAACAGTGTAGGCATGAGTGAAGTTGGAGGGGTTGGAAGAAGCATAGCTTCCCCGAATCGTCAAGAGTGGGGATTGGAGGGAAAGGTTTGAGAGAAGATTTAGGTTTAGCAGAAGGTATAATTAGAATTTGCAATTTTATTTTTGAAAATAAAAAAGGGGGGGAGGAAGAGGAACCAAAAAAAGATTAATTGCATTTTCTTACAAGAGAAGAAAAGAGATTTTAGTGTTACGGAGGATAGATTTTTCACGATTCCTGGTTGAAATAAAGCTGCAATGAGTTTCTGGAGTTTGATTAAGACCGGTTGTAACACTCCTGAAGGCAGTCCTCCCTGCGGCGGGATTTAGCAGGAGACCAACCAGAATTAAACCCAGGCTTATGTTTTAAGCAAAAGTATAGATATGGAATGTACGCCTACATCAGACAACCTCCGAGTGACTCTTCCAACTGATGGCAGTAATCATTCCATTTGGAAATAAAGAAGTAAGACCGCATGTCAGACCAGTTAGCAGTGCCGATAGTCCAAATACGTTTCTACTAGGTTGATGAGGATTTTTCTTGCCGAAACTGGACGAGATAGAAAAGAATATAGAGATAAGAAATGGTAATCAGTGAGTTCATAGGATGAAAAAAGCTTAACAGAATAAGGAGAAGGATTAGAAATTAGAAAAAGGTCTAGAATGTAGGGTTCTTCTCCAAGATGGTCAGGGACACGAGAAGAGAGCTGCACCAACTGCTCGAGGTTTTTATAGTTAAAGAAATAGTAATCAATTTCAACGCCTGTATCTTGAGAATTTGAGTAAAACTATAGCTATTAAATGAATGAGTCACAGAAGATTTTACTCTTCATCAGCGGGATTCGAACACTGGACCTCCGCGTTGCTGAGGTATACAGTAACCGGCGTCTTTTATCCACTAAGCCATCCACATCCCCCAAAAAAAGAACGCTTCAAACGTAGTTTTTAAAGCACCCGGTTTTCTCATCCCATAATTGCTGAGTACTCAAAGGCCTGGTAAAATTTGAAAATAATAAGTATGGTGATTTCTGAGAAAAGATAAGAAGAGAGA
>JABUQX010072120.1:45000-46905 GCA_015478945.1 Trachelipus rathkii
CGAGTTTGGTAAATTATTTAGTCTCGATCTTCCCATTTAGACCTTCCCTTCCGGCTGGAAACGTGCGCCCATCCAGCCTCTGCCGAAGAAGGGTTACCATCTCAACTTTCTTCTAGCTATCGTCCTATCGCTTTAAACTCTTTCCATTCTAAAATTTTTGAACCAACCCTAAACAGGAAGATTTGAAAGCATCTTAATTCTTTTAATTTTATCTCGGATGGCCAGTATGGGTTTCGTAAGAAGCACTCACCAGTTGAGTGCTTCTTACGAAACACTCACCAGTTGAGTGTTTCGTAAGAAGCACTCAACTTTCAAGCAATCTCCTTTCTGTTCTCGCTATGAATTCGGTGAATCTTTTTGAAGGTATTCGATAAGGTCTGGCACAAAGATTTGATTTCCTAACTCTAATCTTCTCTCTCTCTCTCTCTCGCTCTCTCTCTCTCTCTCTCTCTCTCTCTCTCTCTCTCTCTCTCTCTCTCTCTCTCTCTCTCTCGCTCTTATCTATTCCTTCTCATCTGTGGTTTTCATCTTTGATTTTCATAGGTTTCTTTTGCTCTACATCTCTAACTCTTTTTTTTTTATATCGTTTTTCAATTAACCCGAACCTTTTATGCTTATCATTTCGTCTCCTGTCCACCCTTATGGCGAGAAGCGGCGACGACTCCCCTTCACTAACTACTTCTAATTTTAAAGGACCAATCCACGTCAACCAGGAAGTACCCCTTGGAGCAAGGAGGAAGGTGGTCCTTGGAGCAAGTAGGAAGGTGACCCTTGGAGCTAAGTAGGTAGTGACTCCTTGGAGCAATAGGAACGGATATGAAGTTAGTTTTTCAATGCCCCACCAGAAAACACACAATTTTTCAATCTTCTATCTCCTTGGGACTTAATATTCCCCCAACTATAGACATCTTTCTCAAAAGTACCAACAATCAAACGCTTCTTTTTCTGTCCTTAATATTCTTGATGTTTCTTTTTCTCGTGCCTCGAAACCCTTTTTTTTTTAAAAAAAATATCACATTATTTCTCTTTTCCTTAACAAGTTCCTGAGAAGTTGAGTGTTCTGAGACGGCTTCAGCATTTTCTTCGTTCCACCGCCACTTGCTTGCCCTTTATAAAAGGGTGTCATTTCCCCCTGTAAAAAATGTAATTATGGCTTCCCAACAGCCTGAGGTTGTTTCCACTCGCACATCTCTTCTTGTAAAGGTGGAGTCTAGGGATTTTCGTCTTTTCAACTCTTCTGCCCTCGCTAACTCTATCTTGAAGTAATATATAATATATATCAATAGCTGGGCGTTGCGCCCCGAAGTTTGCGCCTATGCGCCTATGGCGCACTATCAATTCGTAGGCGCAAAGGCGCATAGGCGCAACAATTTTTAAAAAGGCGGACTAAGCAAAGGCGCAACAGCCAATTCTTTGCGCCTATAGCCGCGCCTATGAACAGGAACAAAGCATTTTTTTTTAACCCTTAAAAGTTAGAACTTAGAAGCTTGGCAAACTTGTATCATTTTAAAAACCAGTGTAAAACATATATATATATATATATATATATATAATAGTTATATATATATATATATATATTATATATATATATTATATAAATATATATATATAATTATTATTTAATATATATATATATATAATATTTATATTATATACAGGTGTTTATTACGAAGATTATAGGGGACAAAAAAAAAAAAAAACCCAAAATTTTTTTGGGGAGGAAAATAAAAAAATTATCCTTTGTTACCATTATAAGCATTTTGTCTTATAAGTTCCTGTAAAGTTTCCTCACTTTAGTAGGTAAATGAGTTTAGGAAGGTGGCATAGATGTAATGAAGTGAAAAATTGGTGTTTATGTTTCCGTAGATTTTGGTTATTATTAATTATTATTTATTATTTATTAAT
>JABUQX010072121.1:0-7500 GCA_015478945.1 Trachelipus rathkii
AGAGAGATGTTATAAATAAGTAACCCCGCGAAGGCGGAAGAGGCCGCAAAGAATCAAGATGAAGGCTATTCAAAGCGACAAGAGAGGTAAAGGAAGATGAACCTAATTAGGTTTAGTAATGTCTATGAACCTTGGTTTTTTGACAAGCATACATGAACGGAGCCCATACTGAGATTGACGTGTGATTGCGAGGTTGGTTTGGTGGTGTGTGTGTTGGTTTGTGGTTTGGGTTTGGTTGTGGCTAATGAAAAGTTACGAGGGAAGATGTGGGTATAGTTGTTGAAACAACGAATACCAGGATGAGAAAAGAAATGAAGGAGAAGAAAAACCTGTTTTCGAAAAGCAGAAGGAACAAAAGGATGGACTCTGCAGTGGAAATGTCAACAAATTTAAAGAACAATTAGAATCAGGAGAAGGAAAGAGTTGAAGTTATAGAAGTTAACAGGAGAATAAGATCCTCCCCCAATCTTTGAGCAATACCGACATAAGCAGAGTAGTCTATGTAGGCAAGGCTAACGGCATTAACTCTGGATACGAAGGAAAAGCATCAGCACTAGAGTTATCACACCAGGAATGTGACGAAGATCAGTAGTAAACTGGGCAAAAATCGATGATGACGAAATTCCAGGAAATTAGTTGTAAGAAACAGAAGTAATAGAGAATTGAGTGGTTTTATGATCCTGTGATAACATGAAAATGACGACCCTTAAAGAAAATATTCAGTATTTAATCGAAGAGTAGACAGCAAATAGTTCCGAAGAGTAGACAGCAAATAGTTCACGACCAAAGGTACTATAGCGAGTGACAGCAGGAAGAAGTTTCTGAGAATAAAAAGCGAGAGGAAGCCAAGTACCATTTTGCAGTTGCTCTAGTGAAAAGCTCCTACAGCATAATCACTGGCGTCTACAAATAGGCGAGTTTCAGCAACCGTGTTCAGGAAAAAAAAGAAGAATGTTGTTGATCAAGAGTTTATACTCGTTAAAAGCTCACAAGCAGATCAGCCAATTAACCATTTGTCGGAGCTTCCCGAAACGAACTTGAACAAGCAATTAGCAGTAACTGGAGCTGATATGGAGCAGCCTGGGAAGGAACGACGATAAAATAAGGAGCCTAGGTAAGACGAAGATTTTCTGAGTGTAGGAAGAGGAAAATCAAGCGAATAGCAGAAACACGATCAGGGTAGTGGAGAAAGACCAGAAGAAGAAAAATTTTATGGCCAAGAAAATGAAGAGAAGCAGCACCCAAAATGCATTTGAAAATTTAAACGAAGGACCAGCTTGAGATAAACGAGAGAAAACGTGCGAAGATGAGAAGATGCTCCTCCGGAGAAACGAGAAGCAATAATCATATCAATGTAAGCAATATACAAGGGTAACCACGTAAAACATGATCTATCAAACGTTGAAAAGTAGCACTGTCGTTACGAAGACCAAATGGCATAAAATTATACATAAAATTGACAAAAGGAGTTGCAATACAAGTTTTAGGACGATCATCAGGATTAACAGGAATTTGAAGGAAGACAGATTTTAAGTCAAGAGAAGAAAAAATGGTACATCCATTTAGAGAAGAAGTAAAATCATGAAGGTGAGGAATAGAATAAGTATCAGCAACAGTTTTAGTATTTAGTAACCTGTAGTCCCCAACAAAACGAAAAGAATCTGGCCCTTTTTTTACAATGTGAAGCGGAGAAGTAGAAGGGGAAACAATACCCTTTTCCAGAAGCATGTCAAATTCAACACGCGCAACTTTTAACATTTCTGAAGAAAGTCTGCGAGCCTTGCAAACAGGAGGACTACTCTTTGTCTCAATGTAATGCATTACATGGTGAGACGCAGGAGAAAGATTAGAAATACGGCTGGATTTAGTCAAGAAAATTCAGAAATGCAAAAGAGCGTGACCAACGAGAACAGAGGAGAAATCAGGAAATATTGATACCATAAATAGAAGAATCGAAAGGAACAACATTACAAGAAAGAGTAGTAGTGTCATCAAGTAGACGACTATTGGCCATGTCAATAAGAATATTGAAATGTCGTTAGAAATCAGCACCAATGATGTTTTGTGTAACATCGGCCAAGAGGAAAGTCCAACGGAAAGAACGACGTAGTCCAATAGATAAAGTAAGGAGTTGTTCACCATAGACAGCAATGCTAGAACCATTAGCAGCCCGTAAATGAGAAACAACAGGCGGAAGAGAAGAACAAAAACCATGAACATTCAAAATAGAGAAACTACTGCCCGAGTCAATTAGGAAAAATCGTTTAGAATCACCATCAAAGATACGTAAAAGCGAGCCTGGAAGAACAGCATTAACCTCAGAAATAGAAACGGAAGAAGAATCAACAGAAATAGGAACAGAAGTAGGAGCCGTAGTAGAAGCAGTAACCGAAGACGAATAAGAGATAGTAGGAATATAGAGCGAATCAGAATTGGAATTGGAGGAATTGACCAAGGGAGGAGCGCAACGATCTACGGTCCCCCCCCCCCGAGGGGAGTTTCCCTGAAGAGGATTTGCAGATCTAAAATTACAGGGAGGAATGCAGTTACGTGCTCTAACACCAAAATGATAATGATAGAAGCAGAAAGGAGAACCCTGAGGAGGTTGGGGCAATGAAGAACGAGAAGGTGAAGGAAAACGAGACCTAGTGCGAGAAGATGCAGATGAAGATTGCTGACTATGTCAACGAGAGATAGAGGACATTTGTTGTTGCAAGGAAATAATTTGAACATTCATATTGTTCAACAAGGTAAGAATGTTAGTAAGAGGGTCTAAAGATGAATTCTGGAAAGATGGAGGAGAAGGAATTGTTGTGGTTGTGTATGCGAGTATGATGGCAGATTTGCGCAGGCGCGGGCTTTCTATTGACTTTACCAACATCCGCGGCTTACTCTCTAACTCTGCATCCGTGGAATACCACCTCTCTAACTCTAACCCTAACCTTTTGCTCTTGTCTGAGACACAGATGGCTAAGAATTCATCCTATCCTCTAACTCGTTTAATATATCTAACTATAACTTTTTTCATAATTTCCGTCTAAAGGGTGGAGTATGTGCCTATGTAAACATAAACACTCCTGTAACACGTCTCGAGAATCTTGAATCTCCTAACTTCGATGTTCTGTGGCTTAAAATCTTTCTTCCTTCTACTACAAATAATCTTGTGCTTCTGCTATTGTTCTCCGACAGAACAGTTTTCACGCCTTTTTTGATATCTTAACTACATCTCTCACGAGACGTTATATCTTCTCATCCAAATACTGGGTCTCTATTTAGGGGATTTAATGTCCAACCTGAATGTTGGGTTCTCTCATCTGATTTAGGTGGGAGGAGGCCGATCCATTTAGCATTTCTCAACATCTGGACACTAACTTAAAGAACCACACACATTCCGGATCGTCTCCCAACCAATTCTTGAACAAACTTGACTATGTTTTCACCACTAGTTCTTCTCACTATAAATACACCACCTTCGCTTCCATTGGTAAATCTGACCACAACTTAATAATCTCTTTAATTTTAAATATTTTCGTCTCAACAGCTCCATCTGCCCTAACGCGTTTTTTCTGGAATGTTTGATCGGGCCGTTGGGGGGCCTTGCGTTGCTTTTACGCTAACTATAACTGGAATGCTGCTTTGTCTCTGGTGACGCTTTCGACTTCTGCCGATAAGGTGGAGCTGTAATCGTTGATGGGATGAGGAGGTTCATTCCTTCTTGGACTAAATCTTTTCTCTCAATAATCCATGGTTCGATCGTGCTTGCTCTGTGGCCATTCAGCTAGAGACAGTGCTATCGGGAGTGGAAAAATTTCTCGTTCTCCCTATCACCTTGCTAATTTTCATTCAGCTAGAAATCGTTGAGGGGGGATACTCTTCGACAAGCAAAGCGGGCTTTCATCAAACGAATGTGTGCGCTAACCTCCTTGTTCTCCTACTGACATAATCTTTATGGCCTCTTGCCAAAAACATTCTAACAACTTCTGTAAATCTGTCTATCCTCCTCTTATTCGATATGATGGTTTGTTGCTAAATTCTCCAACTGAAAAGGCCCAATCTCTCGGCCACTATTTTCCTAATAACCGTCGACCTTGGACGATTTCTGGTATTCCTCATCTCCTCCTTCCTCTCAGGTGTCAAAGCTTTGCCTGTGGAGTGGAGGTGCGATCGGGTGGTATGGGCTCCTGAATCTATCGAACGTTAGGAAGGCGGGTGGCCCGGATGGCATTCCTCCCGATTTTGAGGGAGTGTGCTCCGTGCCATCCCCCGCCCCTCGTCAACTATATTCTCTTATGTCTCAATACCAACACTTTCCTCAGTGTTGGAAGAACGCACATGTCCAACCTATTTCCGAAAAAAGGAAGCGCTCTGATCCTTCTAACTATCGCCCTATAGCTCTACTTGTATTCTATCTAAGATCTATGAAACTCTTCTCAACTCTCATTTCGTGTAGATCATCTGGAATTCATTCACTGCTTTCCGATCGCCAGTAGGCTTTCGGGGCGCTCGAAGGTCTACTGGCGAATACTTCCTATCTTACTGATTTATGGTTTTCCGCCCTTAGGAACTACGCGGAGACTTGCTTGGTGGCGCTTGACATATCCAAAAGCATTTGACCGAGTATGGAACCGCGTCACTGCTATCCAAGCTCCCTCCTTTGGGTTTCCTCCTTCTCTTTGCTACTTATGTCTAGTTTTCTTTCAAATCGCCTAATATCGCCTTGTTGTTGATGGTGGCGACTTCTTCTTTCATTCTGTCATAGTGGGTGTTTCCTCAGCGGATCTGTCTTATCTCCCTACTTTATTCCTAAACTTTTCATTAATGCATCCTTCTCACCTGAACATCTAACTATATCCACTCATATGCCAATAATAGATGACTCAACTCTTCATTCTTTCACTCATTTCACTTCTGCTACCTCTTTCTTCTAGAATTGGTCTCCTCTGTCTCATCTTTCCGATTCTATTCTCGCTGATCTGGATAGATTTCCGGGTGGGGTCGTCTGAACTTGTGAAATTCGTATCTTTAAAAACTCAACTTCTACAAATCTCCCCTCTAAGACCTTCCAACTTTCCTATCTTTTTTCGACGGTTCTCTCGTCTCCCTGTTGACAATATAAACTATCCTTGGCTAACATAAACAAAAAAATGTCTTGGAAACCTCACATCACAACGGTTGCCTAAGCGGCCTCAAAGAAACTGGGAGTTCTGTTTAGACTGCGAGACTTTTTTCCTCTTCTCAGTTACTCCAGCTATATATACAAGGGCTCATCGCCCTCTCGCTCTCTGGAGTACTGGGTCATATTGGGGGGTTCTGGCTTCACCGGCTTTTTGGACAGGGAGAGAGAGCCGAAAAGGCTTATAAATTGTTCTGTATACTTTTCACTTCACTTAACCCTCTATTCTTTGCGCGCGATGTTGGTGCTGTTTTATTTCTTTTCTATAGGTACCGCAACGGCCGCAGGTGCTCGAGGGAGCTAATAACTAGCGTACTCCACCTTGCGTAGCCTCGTGAACTAGGGGTGCTGTGGTCCTGCAACATGAGTTTTTGTGTTGAATGTTATCTAACTCTCAGGCTACTTCCGCTGCGGTTGCTTCATATCTTTCCTGCCACATCTGTACTGAGGAATTCTCTTCCATCTTCCAGTGTTTCCCTAAATTTAATCTCCCCACTTCAAAGCCTGGTCCTGTGCCATCTGCGGTAATTTGCGCTAGCAGAAGAAATATGGGCGTGCAACACCCCCTCCTTGAATAGGGCTCTGCCCGTGAGTGGTGGTGACAACTGTAAAAAAAAAAAAAAAAAAAAAAAAAAAAAAAAAAAAAAAAAAAAAAGATAGAGCAGCGGAAGACGAAGATATAGGAGGAAGAGAAGAAGTATTAGTAGCAAATTGAGAAGGAAAAGTAATAGAAGAAGAAGAAGAAGACATAATCGCAAGAGTAGAACCCATAGGGGTAAAAGATGGATAAGTTATAGGAGAAGAAAAAGATTGATTGGCATGAATAATAATATCCGCACGTTCGGCTAAATCTTGAAGAGACAAGGCGTCACCATGAGAGAGCAAGGAAGTACTAACAAAAGCAGGAAGACGGTCCAGGAAGAGAGTGCGAAGAAGAGATTGGTTACTATCAGCAAGGGGACCAGAAATAGAGAGCATACGGGTAAGAAGCTGTGAAGGAAGACGATCACCCAACACCTCATGTTTTAACAATTCGTGAAAACGGGTAGCATCAGAAGGAGAAAGATGGCGACGTAATAATTCACAAAGAGTAGAATAAGGAGTGAGAGAGAGGAGCTGACTGAAGATAAAAGATTAAGGATTGATTTCTGAACTTCATAGGGAATGGAGAGCAGAAAAGCATTAGCTTTCTCGAATTCTGTAGGAAGCGAAGCAAGGAAAATATCAAGTTGCTGAATTGTAAAATCAACATCATCTCTCCTAAATTGCGGTGGGGTCAGGCGAGGAACACGCGATATAGGCCAGGTAGTCGCCGGCAAGGTTGCAGAAATAGGAGTAAGCGGTGGAGGACTCTGTTGATGTAGTTGTTAGTGATGTTGTGACATCAATAATTGTTGATTTAGCGATTGTTGTAACAGATGGTGTTGGTGTGGATCATACAAAGGCGGAGGATGAGAAAAATTTAGAGATGAAGAAGGAAGGAAATATGGTCGAAGAAGAAGGAATAGAATCAGATAACATATTAGAGGTATTAGGAAGAAATATTAATAGGAGCAGAAACAAAAGTAGTAGGAGATAAAGTAGTAAGTAGTAGTAAGTAGTAAGAAGTAGTAGTAGTAGAAGTAGTAGTAGACATACATAATATATATACAATTATATTTACAATTCAAAGATACTAAATGGGTTCCTAACAAAAATAGAAATAATATTGAAATAAAAAATGAAAATATAAACAAAAATAATGGCAAAAATATAGACAAAGGTGAATGGACTAGTGTTCAGGGTCACCATTTAAAGTGACAGATTTGGTCACTTTATATTAATGAACTATTTTAAGTTTGTTATTTATAATAAGACAATAACTTGTAGATATAGCAATACAAATTGTAGCTTTCAACCATAAACAATATTGAGTTTGTGGTGTTTATTTTGTATTACAATTTAAATCTATTCCAAAATAATTCTATAATTAAAGTTGTAAATGCTGGATTCAATGACTTGAAGATTACTAGGTGTAGACTTCTTTACTTCAATGGTAAGGATAATCACAATATAGTCCAGCATTCATATTTATTTCGGATTCTAGAAATGAGACAACAGGACTCAGAAAACACTATTATCTAAACATAATAATTAATAAAAATAATAATAATAATAATAATAATAATAATAATAAAAATAATAATAATAATAATAATAATAATAATATACTAATTTTGTAGAAAAATAAAAATAAAATAAAAAAATTGATAATAATAATAATATATAATAAAATAATAATAATAATAATAATATAATAATATTAAAATAATAATATCAATAATAAT
>JABUQX010072121.1:15000-20000 GCA_015478945.1 Trachelipus rathkii
AGAATTTCGAGATGTCTTAAAAATCTTCTTTAGTTAACGTTTATTGAATAGCTTTTCTTATTGTATTAATGTCTTATAATTTCAGATGTCAGAACGTATAAATGCCCAAAGAATGGGTGCCGAAGCAGAAGGGGCTATTGACCATCCTATGCCTGCTAGTGACGATGATGAGGATTATATCGACACAGGTGCAGCCATTTTAAACTTTTACTGTACTCTAGTAGATCTCATGGGTAGGTGTGCTCCAGAAGCGCAGAATATAGATCAAGGAAAGAATGATAGCTTGAGAGCAAGGGCTATTTTAAGATCCTTAGTACCATTAGCCGATCTGCAAGGAGTCCTTTCTCTACGATTTTCGCTTACGAATGCTGCTGGTGAAGGAGGAAGTGACATGCCTCCTGGTTTGATTCCCCTTCATAAACAAAGTATTGTTCTTTTCCTTGAAAGAGTTTATGGAATGGATGATAAAGAATTATTCTTTTCACTTCTTGAAGAAGCTTTCCTTCCTGATCTCCGAGCTGCTACAATGGTTGAAAAGGTTTGTTTTTTTTTCAAATTGTTTATCCTTGTAAAATATATTTCTTATCTTGGTGACCTGGGATGTTTTCTCTGTATTAGTTGAATATCTCTTCGCAGAAATCTCTTACAAATTTCATTTTTATATATTAAAGGCACAATTGATTTTTCCTTAGGCCGATGGTAGTGAATCTGAAATGGGTCTTGCACTGAACAGATATATTGGTAATTCTATTCTTCCAGCACTTATAAAGCAGTCGAGTTTCTATGCTGAAGCCGAAAATTACGCTCCACTTCTGGACGCAACTTTGCATACTGTTTACAGGCTATCCAAATGCAAGGTAATTATTTGATAGGTTTTATGACAGGTTTTATATAGGTTTTTGATAGGTTTTATACCAATCAAAACTTTTACACTTCCAAGTTTCTAAGCAATAATTACCAATAAAGCTTTTTTTCTCAAACTCAGCATTTATTTATTTATTTATATATTTATTTATTTATTCAATCATTTGCCTATTTTTTTATATTATTAATTTATTCAGTAAACAAATAACATTCTTGAAAATGTTTTTCATTTTATATATATATATATATAACAAAAAAATAGAAATACAAGGAAAAAAACTTTATACTTTTCTGTTTTGACTTCAATTTATATTTACTTTAATATTTTTTTTTCAGATCTTAACCAAAGGTCAGAGAGAAAATGTTTCGGACTTCCTCGTCGCCCTCACAAGAGAAATGCAACCAGCGATGTTGCTTCCTCTTCTGCGAAAACTTACTATAGACGTATCCAATCTGAGTGAATATACAACTGTGGCGCTTAGGGTCAGCATTCGAAGCTTAAAGTTCTTTTGGGGACTAGCTATAATATATATATATATATATATATATATATATATATATATATATATATATATATATATATATATATATATATATATATATATATATATATATATATATATATATATATATATATATATATATATATATATATATATATATATATATATATATATATATATATATATATATATATATATATATATATATATATATATATGATTTTTTTAATATAAGTAAAAGTTGATTTTGATGCTGCCGTAAAGTCGATACATAATCACTATACCCAAGTTTAAACTAAATTTCTTTGGATACTTCTTTGTACTATACTAGTAAATGTTTTTCTTTTCTTTTTTTATAACTTCTTTTTTTCCCTAAATTATCTTTAATATTTTGTAGAATATTCTAAATTTCCTTCGTCTATTCTGTAGTTTTTAATACTAATATGCCTGCAAGATGTAAATATTTTCCTCATACGTTTCTTCTTTATATAAATGTAAATTATTATTATTATTATTATTATTATTATTATTATTATTATTATTATTATTATTATTATTATTATTATTATTATTATTATTATTATTTATTATTATTTCTTGTTCTTTATAATGTTTTTTATTGCACTCTCTCTCCTCATTGTGTATTTACCCATTTGCTATTCTTTTTAAATGTGAGCTGCGGCAGCGTGGTTTGCATGTAAGTTCAACTTTGTTCCATAGTAAAATATAGATTTTTTTTTTCTTTTTCTTTTATTTTTGTACTTGTAGAAAACAAATATTTTTGGTCTAATTTTAAATAATTCTTTGGCAATGCATTTGTAAATTATTATTATTATTATTATTATTATTATTATTATTATTATTATTATTATTATTATTATTATTATTATTATTATTATTATTATTATTATTATTATTATTATTATTATTATATTTCATTTAAGTTAAGAAAAAAATAAATATAAATATAAATTTAAGTAATATATTATTATTATTATTATTATTATTATTATTATTATTATTATTATTATTATTATTATTATTATTATTATTATTATTATTATTATTATTATTATTCAAAAAGTATTAATTTAAACATACATTCTTATCTTGAATATTATAAGAGATGCAACAATAAATTTCTAGTAGTGATGCACCGGAGATCCGGCCTCAGCAAGGTCGGATATCCGGCCTTTTCACAACTCCAGTTCCTGCCTGAGACCTCTTATGTCTTCGATTCTCCGTCCGGAGTTTTGTGTAACCTTAATTAATAATTACTTTTAATAATAAAATTGAAATTTCTTTACGTTGCAGGAAAGGAGTCACAACATAAAAATAAATTTGCATATAAGGCCTATAATATTTATTTTCTGAGAAAAAAAAATAAAAAATGGTTTAAAAATTAATTAAATTTATATTCTTTGGGACTAGAACAACGGCAAGAAACTATAAGAAGATAGGAAAGTTGGGAAGTGTTTTTGAGAGGGAGATGTGAGTAAATTGAGTTTTTAAAGAGTTGAACTTTACAAGGTTGAGGCGACCCTACCGGGAAATCTCGTCCAGATCGACAAGGAAAGAATCAGAAAGCTGAAGTCAAGAATCAAAAGAGAAAGCAGATTTGAAATGAGTGGAAGAATGGAGAGTTGAGTCATCGGCATAAGAATGAACAGAGTTAGGGTGCAGCTGCGAAGATAGTTAATGAAAAGTAAACATAAAGTTGGAGATGGAACAGAACCGTGCGGGACATCTCAATTAACAGGAAAGGAAGAAGAGCCCGTTCCATCAACAAGTGCAGATATGGAATGATCTGAGAGAAAGCTAGTCATAAGTAAGAAATAGAAGTAGGAAACCTAAAAAAGGGAGCTTAGAGAGTAACGACGCATGCCATACCCGTTCATAGGCTATCGATATGTCAAGCGCTACCACAAACGATTCCCAATAGTCCCTAAGGGAAGAAGATCATAAATCGGTGAGATACGAAAGAATGTCAGCAGTTGACCCCGAACGTCGAAAACCATACTGGTGATCAGAAAGGAGGGAATGATATTCCAGATAATCCAGGAAATGAGAGTTAAGAAGAGTTTCAAAGATTTTAAAAAGAATACAAGTGAGAGCTGTAGAACGATAGATTGAAGGATCAGAGCGGTTACCCCTCTTTGAGATCGGTCGAACATATGCGCGCTTCCAGCACTGAGGAAGAGTGTTAGAATTAAGGCACGGAGAGTAAACCGAGCGAGGACAGGCGCTAGCTCGGAAGCACACCCCTTCAAAACACGGGGAGGAATGCCGTCCGGCCACTAGCCTTCCTGACTGACGTCCATAGATCTCAGGACCTCATCCACCCGATCATGTGTAATCACAGTCAGAGCCATGGGACATCTAAGAGGCGAAGGAGTAGGAAGAAATGCTTCGATGCGAATAAGAGGAGGAAAGGCAGATTTCAGAAGTATTAGAGATGTTTTTTGGCAATGGGCCAGAAATTGTTATCAATAGGAGAAAAAAGGAGGTCGGCGCACTTCCTTTTGGTGAAAGGACGCTTAGCCTGACGAATAATATCCCTGTAATGAGTCAGAGTGATAGGAGAAGGAGAGTTTTTCCATTTTCGATAGGCATTGTCTCTATCCTGAAGAGCACGAGAATAAGTGTCATCGAACCACGGATTTTAAAGAGAAAAAGATTTAGTGGAAGATGGAATGAACATACGGATTTCTTCGGACCTCGGATATCACGGCCACTACTTTTTCAGCAGTCACCGAAGCGTCCTCCGAATCAAAACGGGATTCATACCAAGTGTAGGTATCAAAGAAGTGTGACCAGTTAGCTCGAATAAAGTGCCAGAAAGTACACTTAGGGCATGGAGCTACTGGAGAGAAAGTATTATGATTAAGAGCTATATAGTTGTGGTCGGAGTTACCGATTGCAGTGAAAATTGTGTATTTATAGCGAGAAGGAGAAGTGATGAAGCATAAATCAAGAGTGTTCAAGAATTGGTTAGGACGATCTAGTATGTGTGTAGGCTCTATAATCAGCTGCTGCAGATCTTTGAAAATACTAAATATTTTGTCCTTCCCAATTGTATCAGTATGAGATGACCCCAACTACTCAGTTTGGTGTACTTTAAAGTCCCTTAAGTAGAGAACCTTGGCATTTGAATGAGAAGAAGTAATAGTCTCGTGAGAAGTAGTAAGATATTTAAAAGGATCCGGAAAATCTGTTCTATTGGGAGAGCAGTAGCAGAAACACAAGATTATAGTATTAGTAGAAAGAAAGATCTTAAGCCATAGAATATCGAAGTTAGGAGATAAGGTTTTCTAGACGTCTTGCTATTATTATCATTATTATTATTATTATTATTATTATTATTATTATTATTATTATTATATATATATATATATATATATATATATATATATATATATATATATATATATATATATATATATATATATATATATATATATATATATATATATATATATATATATATATATATATATATATATATATATATATATATATATATATATATATATATATAAATAGGATAATTTTTCCTAAGCAGGAGACCCCGGCCTCCTGCCAAAAATCACTCTCCGGTGCATCACTAATTTCTAGTGATGAAAACTACTTCAA
>JABUQX010072121.1:22500-27500 GCA_015478945.1 Trachelipus rathkii
GACATCTATAATTACAATCCACAACCTGTCGATATGACTAACTTGACATTGAGTAGGGAAATGCAAAACATGGCCGAAAGATTGGCAGAGAACGCCCACGATATCTGGGCGAAGAAGAAAAAACAAGAGATGGATGCTTGCGGTAAATAAAAACAATCTTTTTCTAAAGTTAATTGACAGGTCAAAATTAAATCTCTCTCTCTCTCTCTCTCTCTCTCTCTCTCTCTCTCTCTCTCTCTCTCTCTCTCTCTCTCTCTCTCTCTCTCTCCCTCTCTCTCTCTCTCTCTCTCTCTCTCTCTCTCTCTCTCTCTCTCTCTCTCTCTCTCTCTCTCTCTCTCTCTCTCTCTCTCTCTCACAGCTACCACTATAGTCAGAAACTGTGCTGGAAGAAGAGGATTAAAAGATATAGATAATTAATTCGAAAAATGTGTGGAGAGGAAAGAGATTAAAAGATTACGTATGTGACAAGCGCACATATATATATATATATATATATATATATATATATATATATATATATATATAGTATATATATATATATATATATATATATATATATATATATATATATATATATATATATATATATATATATATATAATATAATAGGGAGTTGTGGTGGGAAGAAAGGAGTAAATGAGAGAACAAATGAAAGTACATTGAGATGGTTTGGTCCTGTGGAGAGGATGGATGATAGTCGGTTGGTTAAGCGAATGTATAGTGGTGAGTGTGTTGGGAATCGACCGGCTGGGAGACCGAAGAAAAAGTGGATTGAGTCAGTAAAGGAATGCATGGAGGAGAGGAATGTGAGTTTGGCAGAAGCGAGAAGAAAGGTGCATAATAGAGAGTGAATGGTGGGGTTTTATGAAGAGGTATGGTTGTGGCCCACCTGGCCCAGGGATGAACCCCACATTGATGAGATGCCATAGAGAGGGTCCGTCGCGGTCAGGTGAAACTTTAGGGTGGATTTTCTGACTGCGACGAGTTCTCAGTATGACTTGCGTCATATTCTTTTACTACTTTTCTGTTACCGGTGCATGTCATGCACCTTACCCTCAGTCTTGGAGAAAGAAGGTGGATGATATATATATATATATATATATATATATATATATATATATATATATATATATATATATATATATATATATATATATATATATATATATCTTTGTGTGTGTGGGGGGAGAGAGAATTGCCCACATCGTGTCCTGCGTGTCGAAGGCGACTAAGGGACAGTCGTAGTTGGGTTGGCTGCCCACTACCACTTATCTCTGCTAGGAATGCTAATGCAGGCCTCGGAGGTGATGATCGCTGTAAACGGCCTTCTATCTTTCCGCGAAAATTTAAGAATCGTATGGGTACATGGAATGTCAGAGGAATAAATGTTGAGGAGAAGAGGAGAGAGGTGATGGATGTATTTAGAAAGGGCAAATTTGATTTGCTCGCTGTGACTGAAACAAAGATGAAAGGAAACGGTGAAATTAAGTGGTGTGGTGTGAAATGTGTGTGCTGGTGTGGAAATGAATGAGAGGGGGAGAGAAGGAGTTGCAATTTTGATGAGTGACCTGTGGTACAAAGCTATGGTAGACTTTGTGTGTGTGAGTCCTAGAATTCTAATGGTTAAATTTAAGTTTGAAAAGGTCAAGGTATGTGTGGTTGTGACGTATGGTCCATCTGAGGGAAACGTTGAAGAGAGTAAGATTTTTTGGGATAATCTGAATGATGCTCTGAATGGGGTGAGAAGGAGCTGAATGATAGTGTTGGGGGACCTGAATGGTTGATAGGTGATCAAAAAGGGATGGCATAACAGGTGGTTTTGGGGCAGGGAGAAATGAGAATGGTAGGAAGGTGATTGATTTCTGTGAAGAGTAGGTAAGTAATACTTTCTTTAAACACAAGAGTATCCATAAGTATACTAGAGTTGGTGTAGATAGAGATGGTATCGAAGTGAAAAGTATGATTGATTTTGTGTTGGTGAAGAAGGAGATGTTGAAGTATGTGTTGGATGTTAAATCAGTGAGGGGTTTAGAATGGGATTATCGGATCATTATATTGTTCTATGTAAAATTAAGGTTAGGGGGGCTTGGATGGAGAGGAAGGTGATACGAAGAAGTAGGTAAAATTAAGAGTGAGAAGTTAAGTGAGCAAGACAATAAGGATAAGTATGTAAGAGCGCTCGCTAGTAAATCGGTTGAATGTGAACGAGAGGAAGCAATTGTTAGTAGTGCAAAGGAAGTGTGTGGATGTGCTAAAGTAGGAAGTAAGAATGTTAACAGCGAATGGTGGAATGAAGAGGTGATGAAAGCTGTTAAAGGTAAAAAAGAAGCGTGGTTGAATGTACTAAAAGCAAATGATGAAGTTTCAAAAGAAAGATGCTTGGAATTATATAAGGAGGAAAAAAGAAATACTAAAAGGTGCATACGTAGGAGAAAACAAGAGGTAAATGAACAGTTTGGAAGGAGGATGAATGGGACTTACAAGGGAATAGGAAGCTCTTCTGGAAGGAAGCGCGAAAGGTTAAGAATGAGAATAAGGAATCTGCTTAGAATAATGAATAGGATGGTGCTTTTGTAACTGATGAAATGGATGTGAGGGGAGTGAAAGAACACTGGTGTCGAAAATTGCACAATATTAACAGTAATGATGAGGTTTTAATATGTGAGGCTTTGATGGTGCAAGAAGGAATAGGTATTTTGGGGATGAGGTTATTAGTAAGGAGGAGGTAATGGGTAGAGTGAGAAAGTTGAAGAATGGTAAATCTGCAGGTATAGATGAAATTACTAGTGAAATGATCAAGAGCTGAGGCGAGATGGTGATTGATTGGATTTGGAAGTTGTGTAATAAAGCGTTTATGGAGGGTATAGTTCCAAGGGATTGGAGGAAAGCTGTAATAGTACTCTTATATATAAGGATAATGGAGATAAGGGGAACTGTAGAAATTATTAGGGAATAAGTTTATTGAGTGTTGTAGGGAAGGTATATGCTGGTATTTTGGTTGAAAGAGTGCGTCGAGTGACTGAGGGACTGATTGGTGAAGAACAAGGTGCGTTTAGGAGTGGTAGAGGATGTGTGGATCAAATCTTTAGATTGAAACAAATGATTGAGAAAATGAGGGAGAAGAAGAATAAATTATATTTAGGTTTTATGGATTTACAACAGGCGTATGATAGTTAATAGGGAAGCTTTATGGCAGGTATTAGTGATATATGGTGTTGGTGGTAGGCTTCTGAATGGAATCAAAAGTATGTATGACGATAGTGAAGCGTGTGTAAGAATAAATGGTGTCAATGGTGATTGGTTTAGGATTAATAGCGGAGTGAGACAGGGTTGTGTTATGTCTCCTTGGTTATTCAATTTGTATATGGATGGGGTTATGAAAGAATTCGAGGTGGGGATGGCAGGAAATGGTGTTAGAATGATGGAGAATGGAGATGAGTGGAGGGTGCCCTACCTATTATATGCGGATGATTTGGTTCTGTGTGGCGAATCTGAATAGAGTTTGAGAGGATTGGTAGAGAGATTTGGCAGGGTATGTAAAAGGAGGGGTTTGAAAGTAAACGTAGATAAGAGTAAGGTTATGGTTGTGAGTGAGGACAGTCCTGTGTGGTTATGTTAGATGACGAGCAGCTGGAGCAAGTGTCTGAGTTAATATTTAGGATATGTGTTGATGAGAAGGGAATGGATGATGCAGAGTGTTGTAGGAAAGTTGATAATGGCAGAAAGGTGGCTGGTGCAATTAAATCGTTAGAGGATGTAAAGGGACTAAGCTTAGTGCGCTAAAGTCTTACATGAGGGTATGTTGTTACCTGTGTTATTGTATGGTAGTGAGACTATGGTCTGGAATAAGAAGTAGCTATAGATCTAAAGTTCAACGTGTTCAGATGGACAATCTTAGGGGCATGCTAGGTGTGAGAAGAATTGATAAAATGAGGAATGAACGTATTAGAGAGTTGTGTGGTGTGAAGAAAGGGGTAAATGAGAGAATAAATGAAAGTATGTTGAGATGGTTTGGTCATGTGGAAAGGATGAATGATAGTCGGTTGGTTAAGCGGATGTATAGTGGAGAGTGTGTTGGGAACCGACCGGCTGGGAGACCGAAGAGAAAGTGGATTGAGTCGGTGAACGAATGTCTGAAGGAGAGAAATGTGAGTTTGGCAGAGGCGAGAATAAAGGTGCATAATAGGAGTGAATGGCGGGGTTTTGTATGTGGGCTGGTTTAGCCCATCTGGGCCAAGGGATGAACCTTTACATGTGAAGTTTTCCTATGGGGGGGGTCCATGGCGGTCCCATGAAGCTCTAGGTGGATTTTCTGTCTGTGACGAGTTCTCACTAATTAATGGTACAGAGGGGGCGGTAAGGTTGGGCTTTCCTTTCGACTTTTGTCATATTCTTCTACTGCTTTTCTTTTCCGATGCATGACACGCACCTTACCCCCCAGTCTTGGGGCAAAGAGGAAGATAAAGAAAGAAAGAAAGAAAGATATATATATATAAATATATATAATATATATATATATATATATATATATATATATATATATATATATATATATATATATATATATAATATATATATATATATATATATATATATATATATATATTGTACAGGGGGTGGAATTCATCCACAAATGGTTCCTTATGATATGTTAACCGAGAAAGAAAAGAAAAAAGACCGACTTCGTTCAGTTGAATTATTGAAATATCTTCAATTTATGGGTTACAGACTGAGCAGGTAAGAATGAAGATTTTTTATTTTTTTTTTAGGCCGTTTTTATGCAAGCGATTAAAACGCGGTTTTACCGCCAGATAAATAGGTCAATAAATTCGTTTAAAACGCTTATACAGATGATATATTGTACTAGTTATTGATCTATTCAGTTGGTTAGTGCAGTATCAAACGTTTGTATTGAAGGACTCTTAACAATTTTTTTTTTTTTGAGTTAGTGTACAGGACCCACCACGGCTCACAATGAAGCGGCCACACTGGGCTGAAAA
>JABUQX010072121.1:32500-40000 GCA_015478945.1 Trachelipus rathkii
CTTCTTCCCCAAGACTGGGAGGTAAGGTGCGGTCATGCATCGAGAAAGAAAGCACTAAAGAATATGACAAAAGTCGAAAACAAAGCCATCCTACGCCCCCTCATTACATTAATAGTGAGAACTCGTCAAACAGAGACAGAAAATCTACCCTAGAGCTTCATGGACCGCGACTGACCCTCACTATGGTAAATCGTCAATGTTAAAATTCATCCCTATGGCCCCGGGGAACCAACACCATGCCCCAACAAAACCCGCCATTCACCCTAGTATGCACCTTTATTTCTCTGCCTGTGCCAAAACTCACATTTTTCTCCTTCACCGACTCCTTTACTGACTCAAATCCACTTTTTCTTCCGCTCTCCCAGCCGGTCGGTTTCCAACAAACTCGCCACTATATACATTCGCTTAACCAAACGACTATCATTCATCCTTCCCACATGACCAAACCATCTCAACATTAACTTCTTCATTTATTACATCTCATTTTACACCTTTCTCACAACCACACAAACTCTCTAATACGTTCAGTTCCTCATTATTTATCAATTCTTTTCACACCTAGCATGCCCCAAAGATTGTCCATCTGAAACACAATTTGAACTTAGATCTATACTCTTTTTCCAGGACCATAGTTCACTACAATGCATTAACACTTGTAACAACATACCCTTATGTAAGGCCTTAGCGCACTCAAGACTTAGTCCCATTTACATCCACCAACGATTTTAATTGCCACCAGCAACCTTCTGCCATCCACAACTTTCCTACTACACTTGCTGCATCATCCGTTCCCGTTTGCTCATCACAACACATACCCTTAAATAATATAAAAACTCCGACACTTGTCCAGCTTGCTCCCAATCTAACATAACTTCACACTGAGGGACTGTCCTCACTCACAACCATAACCTTACTCTTATCTACGTTACTTTCAAACCCCTCCTTTTACACACCCTGCCAAATCTCTCTACCAATCCTCTCAAACTCTCTTCAGATTCGCCACACAAAACCAAATCATCCGCATATAATAGGTAGGGCACCCTCCACTCATCTCCATTCTCCATCATTCTAACACCATTTCCTGCCACCCCCACCTCTAATTCTTTCATAACCCCATCCATATACAAATTGAATAACCAAGGAGACATAACACAACCCTGCCTCACTCCGCTATTAATACTAAACCAATCACTTTTGACACCATTTAATTCCATTCGACTCCTATAAGTATACATAACTTTTATTCCATCATAAGCTTTAAGTTTTACACCATATCACTAACACCTGCCATAGAGCTTCCCTATTAACCCTATCATACGCCTGTTGCAAATCCATAAAACCTAGATACAATTTATTCTTCTTCTCCCTCATTTTCTCAATCATTTGTTTCAATGTAAAGATTTGATCCACACATCCTCACTCTCCGAAACGCACCTCTTTATTCTTCACCAATCAGTGCTTCAGTCACCGACGCCTCTTTCGACCAAAACACCAGCATATATCTTCCCATACAATACTCAATAACTAATTTTCCTATAATTCTACAGTTCCCCTTATCTCCCTTACCCCTTATATAAGAGGTACTATTACTGCCTCTTCTCCAATCCTCGGGGGACATACCCTCATAAACCGCTGTTAGTACACAACTTCCAAATCCAATCAATCACCATCTCGCCTCCGTTCTTGATCATTTCACCAGTAATTTCATCTATACCTGCAGATTTACCATTCTTCAACTTTCTCACTCTACCTATTACCTCCTCCTTGCTAATAACCTCATCCCCAAAATACCTATTCCTTCTTGCACCATCAAACCCACACACATTCACTATCACCTCTTCATTACTGCAATATTATGCAGATTTTCGGAAGTGTTCTTTCCACACTCCCGTCACACATCCATTTCACAGTTACAAAAGGACAATCCCTAATTCATTATTCTAAGCAAGTTTCCCTTATTCTCATTCTTAACCTTTCGCGCTTCCTTCCAGAAGAGCTTCCTATTCCCTTGTAAGTCCCCATTCATCCTCCTTCCAAACTGTTCATTTACCTCTTCTTTTCTCCTGCGTATGCACCTTTTAGTATTTCTTTTTTCCTCCTTATATAATTCCAAGCATCTTTCTTTTGAAACTTCATCATTTGCTTTTAGTACATTCAACCACGCTTCTTTTTTAATTTTAACCGCTTGCAGCACCTCTTCATTCCACCACTCATGTGGACATGCTTACACCCAAATAATAGCCACATCCGCATACTTCTTTTGCACGCTACAATTGCTTTCCTTCATTTCCTCCCAGATTTGTTCAGTTTCACTTGTTCACATTCAACTGATTTACTGCGAGCGCTCCTTACATACTTATCCTTATTACCTTGTTCGCTTAACTTCTGACTCTTAATTTTACCCACTTTCTTCCTTATCACCTTCCTCTCCATCCAAGCCCCCACCAACTTAATTTTACACAGAACAACATAATGATCCGATAATCCATTCCTTTTACCCTCACTGATTTAACATCCAACACATATTTCAATATTGAGTACTCAGAAATTATGGGATGAGAAAAAAACCGGGAGCCTTTAAAAAACTACTGCTTGAAACGTCTCTTTTTTGGGGAAACGTGGATGTCTAGTGGTTAGAGCTCCCGGTCACTGTTAACTCAGCTACCGGAGTCCAGGTTCAAATCCCGCTGATGGAGAGTAAAATTCTTGACTCATTTAAGTCTTTATATATATATATATATTATATATATATATATATATAATATAATATATATATATATATAAGTATATAAGATATATAATATATTATATATATATATATATATATATATTATATATATATAATATATATATAATATAATATATATATATCATTGATTTTTATAGTGGATGAAATTCAAGTGGCTTGTTATAAAATTCTTATGGCGTTATACCAGCTTGGTACTGACTTGACCTTAGACAGGAATCAAAAATTCATAAAAATAGCATTTGATAGAAATCGACCATCCATTGGAAGTTGTTTAGGTGCTTTCGCTGCTACATTCCCAGTGGCTTTCCTCGAGCCTATGATGAATAAGAATAATCAATTCAGTATCCATAATAGAATAGCAGATCAATCTTTAGAGGCTCAAGGTACTACAACACCTTTTTTTCTTGTACTATTGAAATAAATATTTTTGTGCATCTTGTAATAAAGAAGAACTTGTTTAGTGTTAAATTATGTGTTTTGGCATATTTTGTATGAGAAGAATTGATATATATTTTTATATATTTTTTGTTTTCTTATTTTGATAGAAATAATTGCCAAAATGGATGCCGCTTTCCCGTCAATTGACGTCTTACTAAAGCAAGTGGACAAATTTGTTGAAGAATCTGGAAGGCACGAGGATAGTCCCCACATTATTGACGTTGTCCTTCCAATGTTATGCGCTTATCTGCCGTTCTGGTGGCATATGGGTCCTGATAACCTGAATCCTTCAGATGGGTAAGTTGAACGTTATTATTTAAATATTTTATTAATTAATAGACTATCTTATTAGCAAACAGCAGATTTTATTAGATAAGAGGTTGCGGAAACTAACGTATACTAATTTAAAAAAATAATATGTATCAATAAAAAAATTATTTTTTTTATTTATTAGAACTTAAACTTTAATTAAAATAAGTAGTTAGCAATAAAGTTGTTGATCCTTTAAAGGGAAAATCATTTGTAAAAAGTCAACATGCTATAAATTAATTATGATATTTATGACTTTTATAGAAATCACGTATCTATGGTAACCAGTGAACACATGAATACACTTTTACGACTTGTTCTTCTTCTTATTATGAATAACGTTGGACATGATAATGCTCCATGGATGACTCGAATTGCCGGTTACACTCAACAGATTATCATAAATTCAAGCGAGGATCTCCTCAAGAGCCCCTATCTTCCTCTCGCGGAAAAGGTTCGCAAAAAGACCGACCACATGTTTTCTAAAGAAGAAAGTCTTAAAAGTTTCCTGAAATCGAGTACTGAAGACACAAGTCAGGTGGAAGGGCAATTACAGGAAGAGTGGCACGTTCTTGTTAGAGACATTTATGCTTTCTATCCTTTGCTTATTAAATACGTAGATCAACAGAGAAATCATTGGCTTAAACACGATGTAATAGAGGCTGAAGATGTATATAACCATGTTGCTCACATTTTCCATATATGGTCAGAATCACAAGTAAGTTATCGTCGAAAAAAAATTTAATTTACTTATGGACTGATTATAATAATAATAATCCATTCCGATTCACTTAATAATTAAATTATTAATTAAAAAAAAAATAAAACTACCTACGTCATTTTTATATTGATGCTTATTCATCTTGAAATATTATTTACACTTATACCTACAAGTAATAAATTTTAATTTAAATAAATTTTAGTCATTTAAGATAAATCTATACTAAACAGTTTAAAATAGATACTTTATAATCATAAAAGATGATGATTATCTATCATTAAAATCAACACAACACCATCCCACCACTTCTCTCACATATACATCAATCAATAAGCCCAAATAGATAGATAGCAATATTTCAAACCCCATAGATAGAGCTGATCATATCATGTACAGTATAGCTATATATACCATATATGATTTATATTCCACAAATTTAGATATATACTATATACACGATTAATATCATATATATATATAATAACAAAATAAATAGTATTTTAGGCGCGAAGAAACGAACTTTATTAGTCAAAATGAGATTGACAATATGACCCTTATTATGCCAACTGCATCTTCCAGAAGAGCAGACAAGCTCTTCAGATAGATAAGATGCTGCCTCCCAGATGGAGGCAAAACGGCAGGAAAAGTTAAGGTACACCATTTAAAATAATAATAAATATATAACAATAAAAATAAAATATCATATATACTAATATAATAAATATATAATAATATACATAAATAATACAAAACTAATAATATAAAATACAATCAAAACAATTATTTTTATTAGATATAACAGAGAAAAAATCGCTCACAACAGATTGTTAACATATTAAAATATACACACAAATATTAATATTTTTATATATATAAATAAATAATAATCAATCATAAATATAATCATATAAAACCAATATAAATAACTCATCTTTTTTTAAGTTATGGAATTTGTAGCATATCAATTATCATCATATCAATTTATATTATATAAATATAATATATATAATACATATACATAATAATAATTATATATCATAATGATCAACTAATAATGGCGAGAATCGAGATAAAAGCAAGATAGGAGAACTTGCGAGTATCATCTCTGATGGCCCTGGCCCCTCTGCCTTGAAGCGACTCCTTCCTGTAGGTCTTAATCTTTTCGCTGGAAGAGAACAGGAATTGGTTCAACACTGCAAGGAAAGGTTCCTAAAGGTAACAAAAAATGCTTTTGTAATCCTCAAACTCGTAGAAAATTCATTAAATAGGATAAAACAACTATGACTTTGCTTAACATTTTTTGACATTTTACATGTTACAGAGAACTTTATTAAATGGGTAAAAATACCATTACTATTATTTTTCCTAATATTTTCAACATTTAGAGTGTTATAGGTAACTATTCATTAAATAGGATGAATTACTATGGCTTTTTTTTTTTCTTTTTTTTTTTTTTACATTTAGCATCAAGATTGATTTTACTACAGCTTATAAGAGTATATATATTTTTTTAAATTTACTTTGATTTCAAGACTTTTTTGTGTGTGCATTTTGTAAAAATTTAAAAAAAGGTTTCAAAATTTTTCTTTACTAATAATAGTCATTGCCTTTCTATATAAAATGAAACCTTGGAATGAAATTTACTCAAATGGCCTTCAGATAGATGCAAAATTAGTTGTACTGAAAATATAAAATGCGATAAATAAATTTGATATAAATTCATTGATCTGAAAAAGATTTTTCTGAGTATTCAAACATGAAATTTAATATTAATTACTCTCAGAAATTTCAGACACATCCCACGGTTTGCACACAGTCCAGTTAAAAATCCAGATTTTAAAAAAAATGTATAAAATTTAAAATATATTTTATTTCCAGAAAATTTCGTATTGAAAATTTTATGAATTTACAAAATTCAACTTAGATTTTTTCATTCACGAAACTCTGGGTTGGTTGAACCCCGCCATCCGCCGGCGGGGGGGGGGAAAGAATTTTTTCCTTCTGACGCTATTCTTGGCACAACTCTTTTACTCGCGCCTGGAGGAGGAAGAATTCAAAGAACAGATGAAGATGACGGTAAAAAACTGGTTCCAAAAACAGATGACACCGTTGATCGCATTGTTGCAATGGCTAAAGTTCTCTACGGACTTCACATAGTAAGTGGACAGTATTCTTATGGAACGCTTTGAAGTATAAAATATATAAATAAGTAAACAAATAAATCAATGAAATCTACAAACATTTATAATATTTTGAAACAATATTTTACAATACTTATCATTAACTACGGATAGACTAGAACAAAAGAAAAAGAAATTAAAATATTGGTTGGTTAACGTTAATTATTTTTGTGGTACTGATAGACGTCCTTAGCCTATTCTAAGAACGCTATTCGGAAGATTGCAAATTTTTGAATATAATTGCATATGAGCGACTCAACTGCATTTCCTGCCCTAAATATTAAAACTCATAATTTATGAGTTTTAATATTTAAGGCAGAAAATGCAGTTTTTTAATATATATACCTATTTAAATGAATAGGAGGTTATTATTAAAACACGTGTCAAAATTAATTTTTCAGGGTGCATTTGATTAGAAATCTGTAATGAATCCTGATTAATCAGGATTTTCTGAAAATATTAATTTCTTGTATAAAACCTAAAACGGGGACTAGCCCAAATGGTAGGCAGGGAAAAAGGGTCAATATGACATCAAAAAAATTTCCCTTACATCCGCCGCGGCGTTAGGCGAATAGGTTTAGGTTAGTTGGGTTGGGTTAAGTTTTGGTTGTTTTTTTTGGTTTTTGTTTTGAAAAAATCAAAAATAACTTTTTTTTTTTTTTTTTTTTTTTTTTTTTAACATGTTGACCTTTGACCTGCCAATCATTTTCCCTGTCGACTATTTGGTATTAGCTTCACCTTAACTTACGCATACAGTAAGCAAATATAATTATTATTAACTTAATTTTCTATCAGTTAATCAATCAAATAATTTAATCAATATCGAAAATATAAAATTAAAACATAAGCAAAATTGAAAATTTTTAAAAGATTTTTGTCGACAACAATTCATTAAAAATATTGGAGCAGCTAAAAATACGAGTAAAATTAAAAAAAGTTAATTCGTTAATATTTTCTTGATTTAAAGTTAATTTATTATCAAAAACTGTAAATAATGGCACATAATAAATTTTTTTGTGAATTATATTTGCGTGCAAAAGGTTGATAAAACATATTAATATAAGAATCAAACTCTCCAAAGTTTGTTTCCATCATCATTCAAT
>JABUQX010072121.1:47500-67500 GCA_015478945.1 Trachelipus rathkii
AAGATGACATATATATTTTTATTCAACATTATTGCAATTTAGCAAAATTTCACAGTCGTATTTATTCAATTTGAATTTGCTATAAAGTTACTTTTAAGTCATATTTATTCACATTAAAAGTTACTAGAAAGTCACATTCATATCAAAGTTTCTTTTAAGCCATATTTATTCGTATTCGATGTCACTATAGTCACAGTCCTATTTATAGTCACTTTTAAATCAAATATATTTATATTCAAAGTTACTCTAGACTAGAGTCACACTCATATTCAAAGTCACTTTTAAGTTATCTTTACTCATATCCTAAGTTATTTTAAAGTCATTTATATTCAAAATAATTTACACAAGATCTATATATTTTTAGTTAATATATTATTGAATATTATTTATATGATTGTGAAGATGAGAAAAAAAAGAGAGATTATAATACTCCTTTGTTCAAATTTTAAACTAATTACTAGTTACCCATTACATAGTATATAAAATAATGAGTAATTACACTTCAAAAATTCAAAAAATTCAAAAAATTCATCTTCTGCGCCACTTAACATATTTTAAGACTTTAGTTAACCTTATTTATTTTAAGTTTTTAGTTAAAATATAATACAATGTGAGGTAAATCTATTTCGAATGAAATTTTTCATTACAAGTACTTCAATTGAAAAAATATTTTATTTTTATTTAAGTGCATTTAATTAATTAAAAGTTTATTTAAAATTGATAAGGAAAAAGATTTTTAATTTGCTAATGATAATGGCCACAAGTAAAATAAAATAAATTAAAAATTAACTAACGCACAAGATAAAGAAACACAATATGACTTAAAAGTAACTTGGAACGCAAATGCCTTTATAGTAATTTGGAATTTGAATAAGTGTGACTTAAAAGCAACATTTAATATTAATAACATTATAATAACTTGAGTATGAAGTAATATCAAAGTTTACCCTATAATGGTAAACTTTGGCAATATGACTTAAAGGTAACATGAACATTAATGAATTTGTAGTAACGTGGAATATGAATTAATATGGCTTAAAAGTAACTTTGAATATAACTAAAGTATTAGTGATTATGAGTATAAATACTCAAACTTAACTTTAGTGTATAAATGGCTTAGTAGTAACTTCGAATAGGAACAAATATGACAAAATCAACTTTGAATATGAAGGAATATTATGACTTAAAAGTAACTTTGAATTTAATTGCCTTTATGTGTATTCAATTAACTTTGGATAATTTTTAAGTAACTTTGAATTTAATTGCCTTTATGTGCATTCAATTAACTTTGGATAATGTTTAAGTAACTTTGAATTTTATTGCCTTTATGTGTATTCAAAAATGACTTTTGAATAACTCTTAAGTAACTTTTGAATTTAATTGCCTTTATTGTTCAAAAACAACTTTTGAATAATTCTTAAGTAACTTTGAATTTTATTGCCTTGATGTGTATTCAAAAATGACTTTTGAATAACTTTTAAGTAACTTTGAATTTAATTGCCTTTATGTGTATTCAAAAATGACTTTTGATTAACTTTTAAGTAACTTTGAATTTAATTGCCTTTATTGTACAAAAATAACTGAATGATTTTTAAACATAAGAGTACCTCTCATTAATAATACAGTTCGAGTACTTCGTGCTCTGTACTTTAAGATTAAACGATAATGAAACATTATTTTTTCCATATACTGTATAATTACTCTCGTGTTTTTGTTTTTAAGGCAACGTCGTTAATGGCACCATTGGTAAGCAGATGGTTGACACTTTGGTCGAAAGTGCCTCCAATGTAGAGGTTAGTTTACTCTGGTTCATTGAAACAATATTGTGATTTATTTTTTATTTCCTAAAAATATTTTTATTAATATTATTATTATTATTATTATTATTATTATTATTATTATTATTATTATTATTATTATTATTATTATTATTATTATTATTACAGTTGATCCTCAAGTACTTTGACATGTTCTTAAAAATCAAAGATTTGACTGGGTCTACATCATTCCAAGTAAGTTTAAATTGTACTTAGTTATTATTATTATTATTATTATTATTATTATTATTATTATTATTATTATTATTATTATTATTATAATTATTATTATTATTATTATTGTCTTAGGAATTAGATGCCAATCATGATGGAACAATAACGCCTCGGGAATTCAAGGAGAGAATGGAACAGATGAAAAATTATACAACGTAAATAATTATTTATTTATTTACTTACTTATTTATTTATTTATTTGGTTCTTTATTGTCTCGAAATGTTAATTTTAACAGGAATTTTATAAATTTTTATTATGAGAGCTTATTTTATGTAATGATGAAATAAGAGATGTATCACTATTAGCATTCCTGCTATTATTATTATTATTATTATTATTATTATTATTATTATTATTATTATTATTATTATTATTATTATTATATTATTATTATTATTATTTAATTATTTGTTTTTATTATTATATATTTTTATTATTATTATTATTATTATTATTATTATTATTATTATTATTATTATTATTATTATTATTATTATTATTATTAGAGAAGAAATAAATTTCCTTTTGATGTGTGTTGATACAAACCACGATGGAAAAATAGACTACGTGGAGTTCACAGAACGCTTCCACAACCCCGCCAAAGAAATCGGTTTCAACCTTGCCGTTCTTCTTACAAACCTTTCGGAGCACATGCCAAACGATCCCCGATTGATCAGATTTCTTGAGGTACATGTGATTTAAAATTATATATATATAATATGATATATAATATATATATATATATATATATATATATATATATATATATATATATTATATTATATATATATATATTATATATATATATATATATATATAATATATATATATATATATATATATATATAATATATATATATATATATATGTTGCTAATCCTTTCAATACAGACAGCAGGATCTGTTCTGAACTATTTCGAGAATTTCTTGGGTCGTATCGAGATCATGGGAGGATGTAAGCGTATTGAGAGAGTTTATTTCGAGATTAATGAGGATAACATCGATCAATGGGAAAAACCTCAGATCAAGGAGTCGAAAAGAGCATTTTTCCACTCCATTGTCACTGAGGGAGACAAAGAAAAGCTAGAAGCCTTTGTTAATTTCTGCGAAGACGCCATATTTGAAATGCAACACGCTGCAGCTCTTATGGAAGAGGAATCTGATAAAGGAATATGTAAAGGTGCAGCTGATGCAGTTCAATTCATTGGAGATGATGAAGAGGAAAGGTAAAAAGTTTATAATGTTTTAACTGAATCATTTCTTTTAAGGATAAAAAGTTTATAATGTTTTAACTGAATCATTTCTTTTAAGGATAAAAAGTTATAATGTTTTAACTGAATCATTTCTTTTAAGGATAAAAAGTTATAATGTTTTAACTGAATCATTTCTTTTAAGGATAAAAAGTTATAATGTTTTAACTGAATCATTTCTTTTAAGGATAAAAAGTTATAATGTTTTAGCTGAATCATTTCTTTTAGGGATAAAAAGTTATAATTGTTTTAACTGAATCATTTCTTTTAAGGATAAAAAGTTATAATGTTTTAGCTGAATCATTTCTTTTAGGGATAAAAAGTGTATAATGTTTTAACTAAATCATTTCTTTTAAGGATAAAATGGAAAGTTTTATATTCCTTTTTCAAACAAAAGTTAAAAAATATTTTACTTTCGAATGGTAATGGAATTTTTTTTTTCAGAACCGGTATGGATTTAATAAAATATCAAATTAGTAAAGGTAAACAAAGTATTGTCGACGGTTTATCAATGCTAAGTCCATCAAACATCAAGAAGAAAATAAAAGAATTGAAACAACTATCTTCCACTGAGCTTGCCTTTGGTTTTGTTAAGATGATGTTTATGATATTTTACTACGGTGGCTTTGGAGTTGTATGGATGATGAGGAAGATGTGGGCAATGATGATGAGATTAATGCAAGGACCACCACTAGAAAAGGTAAGAATATCTCTCTCTCTCTCTCTCTCTTCTCTCTCTCCTCTCTCCTTCATCTCCTGACGTGCTCTCTCTCATCTTCTCGTCTCTGCTCTCCTCTCTCTCTTCGTCTCTTCTCATCTCTCTTCCTCTCACTCTCTTGCCTCTCCTCTCTCATCTCTCCTCTCTCTCTCCTCTCTCTCTCTCTCTCGCTCCGATACGCGACCTCCTCTTCTTCCTCTCTCCTCTCTCTCTCTTCCCGTCTCTCTCTCCTCATCTCTCTCGTCTCTCCTCTCTCTCTCTCTCTCTCTCTCTCATCTCTGCTCTCTCTCTTATAAATCTCTCCCTCTCTCGCTCATCTCTATCATCCTCTCTCTCTCTCTCTCTCTCTCTCTCTCTCTCTCTCTCTCTCTCTCTCTCTCTCTCTCTCTCTCTCTCTCTCTCTCTCTCTCTCTCTCTCTCTCTCTTCCTCCCTCTCTCTCTCTCTCTCTCTCTCTCTCTATATAATATATAATATATATACTATATAATATATATATATATGAGTCTAATATTATATAATATATTATATATATATATAATATAATATATATAGTAATATATATATATATATATTGAAAGTATTAACTTTATTAAATAAAGGAAAAAAACACGTGTTCTCAGAACATTTCGGTATCGAAGTTTTATCTCATTTTTATGACTAACTAATGCAAACTAATTAATTAATGATAATAAATAATTAGTAATTAATTTTCTATTTCTGTTAATACAAAAAAAAGATTGCTGTAAAACGTAATTAGAAAACCCAAGCTAATGAAAAGCATTGGCGTAATTATGGGGGCCAAGGTTCAATGCCCCCCCACACCACCACACACTTCCCCAGATTGCCAACCGCTCCTAACCAAAAATTTTTAGCAAATAAAAAAATCGTAATTAGGCTTACTGAAATCTTTATATAAAAGGTCCCGCCATGGCCTCCTTTCAGGAAAAAAAATTTCCCCCCAGTTAAGCCAATAATTAAAAAAAAATTGACTAAAATAAAATAAATTTATTTAAAGAAAAAAAGAAATTTAAATAAAAATGTTTTTCAAATTTTCAAAGTGGTGAGAATTAAATTTTAGTTTTAGGGATGTTAAACTACTTAAACTAGAAACTAGTAAAATATTAGTTAAAAATTTAATAAAATTTTTTAAAAACTTATGATTTAAATTTGCAGCTAAAATTGTAGTCGTATATATATATATATATATATACTATATATATATATATACTATACTTATATATATAAATATATATATATATATTATATAATATATATATATATATATATATATATATATATATATATATATATATATATATATATATATATATATATATAATAATATATATTATATATATTATAATATTATATAGTATTCATATATAATATATAATATATATTATATATATATATTATATATTCAAAATAGGAAAAGGTTGAGAAAGAAGAGAAAGCTGCCACTATGATGATGGTAAAAGCAGCTGAAGCTCCTCCGGAAGCTGACCGCCACAATCGAAATTAAGGCTCGCCCCAGAAGGCAAATTGTAAGTATATTAAATAAATAATAATAAATAATATATAATAATAATCGAAATAATAATATAATAATAATAATAATAATAATAATAATAATAATAATAATATAATAAATGGGATATTTATATCTTATCCACCTCCATACTGACAGGAGTTTTACTCTTGATTGATCTTTGATACGTTGACGTCTTGAGTTAGTTATGGCTTGGGGGTACCAAGTGTTTATAAATATCTTACTGGATTCTAACATTATTTCAATTATAGATAGTTTTACTATCATGAGATAGAGATTAGTTCCTTCTTATCTACATGACCTATTCATTATTACTTCTCACTATGACTTGACTTATGTCTCCTGGGGGTTAACTGTTTTGGGTAGTGCGGATTTGGGGCTTTACGGGAAAGAATTAGGAGGGGAGGTGGCGAGAAATGGGCGGGTTGAGTAATGACTATAGAACCAGACGATAGAGTTGAGACGCGGTCGCACTCTCTATTCCTTCATTTTTATATTCGGCACTCTGATTTGTGCGGTATCTTCTGGAGTGGGCGCGATATGCTCGATACTCACAGGAGTTCTTCTAGTGACGAGTATGTGGTTGTACATGCATTGAGAGAGGGCTTCGTGTACACACATGGGTCGCGAAAGAAATCGAGGAGAGACGAGAAGCGTGTTTAAAGGTTGGAATGGAGGGCACAGAGTGCCTGCACAGCACACCTGCTAGAACTGCGTTCAAGACTTGTCCTAGCTATAAAAAAGGTAGTAGAGAGAGTCACTAGGGTATTGGTTGTGAATACGATGGCATCGGAGTTCCTCAGCTTGATGTAGAGCGTTATGTTAAGGAGTTAGGTGATACATGCTGGTAAAACACGAGTGGACCGGAGTTCGTAAACACTATGTATTTCTGGGTAAGAATTGTTTGACTGAAGTTCAGAGAGCTGCGATGGCATAGGCTACAGTATGCAGAGCTTAGTGATATTGTTGTATTTGGGAGATCAGACTTATGACGAAGTGCAGAATAAAGAGGGAGTTCTGAGGGGAACTGAGAAAATCACGAGAGTACTAAGTCTGGAGTCCCTAGGGGGGTACTTGCATAGAAGCAGTTATGTTGTTTAACTCGTTTTGTGTTATTGTAATATGTAGTGTATATCTATGGTTCTGGTAACAAGCACAGTATTGCTAGCATCCTCTAAAGTTGGTACTAATTTGTGATCACAATAGGTGCGACAAATGGCGCATCTAGGGTGCCGTGCTAGTAGCTCGATGAAGTAATGTTATGAATTATTAAAGGAGAGGGAGAATAGAAACCGATATAAGAGAGTCATGTTTTGATGTGAAGAAAAAATGGGGTATATACTCGAGAGATATAGAAATTGTGAAAAGTATGTTTAGAGCATTGGCGTGCGAGTCCTATAAGGTCTGGAAAAAGGTAGAAAATATATGAAAATGATAAAGATATGGAACAGAGTTACGTCTCGCTTATATGATTTTATGGGGTACGGGTTCATATTTAATACTCTTATGTCAATGATTTCCTGACGAGATATTGGTCAATGTTCTGCGCTTCTTGTGAAGCAGAGGACACCCAAACCATAAGGACTAGGGAATTGATTCATTTGGCGATATCGTAGAGAATAGGTGAGTCATTTGGCAAAGTTCTCTACGTATGAGGTTATTAGTCTTTCAGGCACATCGATTCTAAACTTCTGCAGCTTCAGTATCCTGGGCCTGTATGAGAAGGCGAGCCACGAAGACTAAGAGGTTTGCTAATAGTAAAGGCGTGAGAGATGCCAGCAACTTTGGTCGGGGTGTTGGAGTGGGGGCTATGCGCTTGGAAGCTCACCGTTTTTGTGGGCAGGCATGAGCGAGTGATCGATGTTGAGACCCTATATCAAGAACTTTTGTCTAAAATGCGATGATTATATACTCATTAGGATATGATAGGTAATATACCTCGTCTGCGAGTTCACCCGTGAGAGCTTTCTTAGGTGAGTTATATAGGTATTCTGAACTGCTGATGAGTATTATACTTATCTATAAATTATGAGATATATATGTACAGGAGGGAGCGTAAGGCTGAGTGGATCTGTGTCTCATGCGTTATTCTCAATTATGTTTACGATCAACTTTTATTTATCTCTACTATTTAATATTCACATTATTATGATACTTATAATATTTCATTTTATTCCGTAATTATTTGCTTGTGAGTTCAACAGCTACCTTATAACATTATCTTATGAGCATACATGTTGTACTCGTCGATATAACACACACAGAATTTAGTTGGAAAAGAAAATTCAGAAGACTCCATTTATAAAATAACTTATTCTTTAATTATTATTATCATTCTGTCCTATCTCATATGTTATTTATCATTATTCCAAATAAGGGTTAACAATTCCATCATCCATGCCAACATGAATCCCCGGTTTTGACTACTAATAATACAGCTCTCGTCAATTTAATAGCTATATTATAAGTAGGCGCTCTTGAAGAGCACTTTGATTAGGGCACATGCAAACAGGGACTTATGGTAAGGGGCAAAGGGCGCATTGCGTAATTAAGTGCCGAGAGAGAGTCATCGTAATCTCGCAGATTCACAGTAAATCAAATTCTGCCGAATCATTCGGGGATTTTTAACAGCCCACCTTATGTATATTATAAATATTTAATACTATATATATTCATATATATTTAAATTATATTAAACTATATATATAATTTATTATATATATATAATATAAATATATATATAAATATAAGTATAAGTAATATAATATATATATATATATTTATACTAGTATATATTAATTATAATATATAATAATATCATATTATTTACTATTATTATATATATTATTTAATATTAATAGTTATATAGTAATTAACTTTAGTAATTATAAATAGTTTAATTTCTTCCTGAAATTATTTATCTTTATTCGTTCAGAACTTCCAAAATTCAGCAGCCGAAAGAAGAACCCAAGGAAGAAGCTGGGCTCATTGTGGTTTCGAACCTCCCTCGAGAGCGAGCCGAGAATCCTCCTCCTGTTGCCAGAGTTACTGTAAGTTGAATGCAGTGTAAATCGACTGTGTTTGTTATAATTTATTTGTATCTTTTTTATTTTTAGATATAAGTGTTACTTTTTGTTAACTAATATGTAGTGACATGAAAATTTTAAGGTTGCACTTTACACATGTTTTAGTTGTAGTTGTAAATAACGTCATTGTCCGTCAGGTATTTTTTTTATTTGTTTATTTTTAATTCATTTCTTTAAGTAATTTAGTTTAGTTGTGATCGAGGCTTTTATCTTTTTCTTTTTTTTTTTTTATTTTATTATTTTGTGTTTTAAAAGTATTTTTTGTGAGTCAAATAGATTATGTATTAATTCATCTCAAATGGATGTGGTTTGTGAACGGACGGTGAACTCATCCTTTCAAAACCATAAAAAGAAGTAGAAAATTTAAGTTCTAAGAAAAATATTATGCAGGTCACTATTGTGTTAAATAACTTGAATTTAAGTGCGATTTGTAAACGTATATAATCTCTGATCAGGTTCTTAATATACATGAAGGAATTTAGATATCATTCACACTTGGTCGTCTAAAACTGCTGCCGAGTCACCTGACCACTTATTAAACATCGTGTTTTATTCGTACCGATCAATCTGGTACCAAAACTGTTATTGTGGAGAAATCTCAACCTTTGCAACACTCAGTGTCGGAAAATTTAAACTCATCTGAAAAGCCTTCTACCTCAACAACGACAATGAGTTATCTTCGCTTCTTATTTTTGCAGATGAGTATTAAAGATAAAATTTAACTTGTAACATCCAATTTGATGTGATATGGCAGTCAACAACGTTCTTATATATCTGTTTTTCTACGTTCTTCCAGATTAAGGTGTTATATCCTTTAAGTTTCCAAGGCATTCTTCAGTAGTTTGAAAAGGAATACGTTACACTAATTAACAATGAGTTTTAATTAATATATCGTAAATTTCTTCCATTAAACCCGAAATCCTACACACCTTTAAAAAAAATAACTCAACAAATATCTTCATCGAGGAGTGTTCTCACGTGAGTGACGTTCAGTAACAAGGATTATTAGAAGCCATTCCTCAGGATGCAAAAGAACCAACAATCCCGAAGCCAGATCTAGTGGTCCCGATCGAGAGACCCACTCCGGGCTCAGATTTCATGCCCCTTCGGGAAAAAATATCACCGCGGCATCTCCCGTTGAGTCGTTTAGCTCCAGCAGTTTTTTAAAAGAGCAGTTTGCAAATTCTAAAGACAAACCATCGAAACGACATAGAACGAAAATTGAGAGAGAAGTACAAGTTTTGAGATCGCAGAGGTATTGTAGTGGTAAGATAAGACTGCTTTTGGAGCTGAAACGCATGTTGGCTCTTTGTCAGAAGTTTGAAGAGAGTTACCGGTTACGTTAGTATTCTATTTATTCTATTTTCTTTATTTTATGAATTTGTAAATTATGTCAGAAATTGGGAAAAAAATAGAAATTTTGAATGTTTTTAAAACTTCGAGTGGCCAGCAGATTTATATTTAGTTCGCTTTTTTCATTTTTAATTTCGTTCATTCACTTTCAGTTCGTTCATTTTAATTTTATGCAATATTTAATATATCTATAAAGCGTACGATATTTTATTATGAAATAGCTAATATATAATGAATTTATATATATTATTATAATATAATATTAAATGTAAATATATAATATATATATATATATTTAGAATATGATATATATAATTAAAATATTATAATTTATTTACATTATTTAATATTATTAATGATATAATTATATATAAGATTATATATATATATATATTATTATGAATTTAATATTGCGGGATGTATTTTGGGATTTACTTTTGATTTGATATATGAAAAAGTTTTCTTTGTTTTGGAAAAAGAGGTTTTGAGGCCCAAGGAGAGAGGATTTGGCAGCGGTGTGAAAAGGAGGGGCTTGGAAGTAAAAATTGGTAAAGAGTAATAGGGTAATGGTTTTAGTGAGTATGGAAACTGACAGACTCCTCAGTGTGAAGTTAGGTAGAATGGTGAAGCAAAGTCTGATACACAGTGTCTGAGTTTTAGAGAATATTTAGGGTATAGCTGTTGGATGAGAAGGGAAACGATATGAGGCAGAGTTAGTAGGAAAGTTGTGAACTGGCCAGGAAGGTGGGCTGTGGCAATACATCGTCGTGTGTGAATGTAAGAAGGGTAATGTGTATAACCTCTGTGTTATTGTTACTTAAGTATGTGAGAGACTATGGAGTCGAATAAAGGTATACTATTGAATGCTAAAGAGTTCAAATAGTGTTTTCAGATGGACAACCTTAGGGGTGTGCTAGGTGAGGAAAATTGTATTAAAAGAAGAGGTGAATGAAGTATTTAAGAGAGTGTGTGTGTGTGAAGAAAGGGTAAATGAGAGAATAAATGAAAAGTGCGTTGAGATGGTTTGGTCATGTGGAAAGGGATGAATGAAAGTCGTTGGTTATATGCGGAACTGTATAAGAGGAGAAGTGTGTTGGAGACCGACCGTTTGGGAGAAGAGAAAGTGGATTGGAGTGCGTGAACGAATGGTCTGAAGGAGAGAAAATGATGAGTTTGGGCAGACGGCGAGATATTAAAGGTGCCATGATAGGAGAGAAATGGTGGGGTTTTGTATGGGGCCATGGTTGTGGCCCACCAACTGGGACCAGGAGGGATGAAACCTTCATTGACCGATTTTCATAGTGGAGGGCCCGTCCGGTCTCATGATACTCTTAAAGAGGCTGGATTATACTTGCTGTGACGAGTCTCTCACTAATGTAGATGGTACACGAGGGGGCTGGTAGGGCTGGCTTTCTTTTCCACGTTATGGGTCATTTTCAACTTCTGCTTTTACTTTCCGATGCTTGTAGCGCACCTTACCCCCAAACTTGAGGCAAAGAGAGAAAGAGTGTATAGAAAGAAAGATAATATATATTATATATACTACTATACATATATATATAATCTATATATATATATATAAAAAAAATCTATATATATTATATATATCATTTATATAATAATATATATATCTTATATTATATATAATATTAGTATATAATATACTATAAATATATATAGGCAATTTCTATTAAAAACTTATACTTTTCTATTTCCTGAACTTCCGGGTACTTTTTTTACTAGCCCAGATAAATCGCTAAGGTTAAGCGGGGAGGTTTAAGCTCTCTTATAAACACATCAATACAATGAATAATTCTTATTATTTATTATATATTATTATTAATTATTAATTAATTTATTAATAATTAATTTAATTTATGTTATATATTATTATATGTATTATTTATAATTATTTAATTATTGATTTATTTAAGTAAAAATTTTTATTGTGTTTAATTAACTAAACTTAAGTGGTAGAAAATAATTTCAGAGATTTTTTTTCTTAAAATACTTATAAATTTCCTAATATAATTTTATTATTAGTAATATTATTTTAATATAGTTATTATTAAGATTATAAGTTTATTATTTATATAATTATTATTATTTAATTAATTATTTATTATTTATTATTAGTATTACTTATTCATTTATTATTAATTATATAAATTTATTATTATATTATTATATTATTATTTATTGGAAGTGAAAATGTATTATACATTAGATAACAAGTTAAGAAATATTATCTCTTATTTACATTAGGTTGGAACCTCATGCCCAATATAAGCAAACGTATCAGTCAGTTTTCATGGCTCACGATAACTTCTACATACTTGAAAAGTTATTTGTGCATTAGATTCTTAGACATTTTGCATCAACTTTTTTTGCTCTTCTAACAAGGTTACGGATTTTTTTACCCTATGTAATCAGGTGGATATAAAGGTCTTTTATTAGAGTCCATCCTAGAAAACTTCCTTACAACACGATTATGCGCAGGAGTGCATATTTGTTGGGTAAAAAAAAAATTAGAGTAGCTTTGTGGGGTTATTCCTGACAATGCAGTTTCCTCTACTTGTTATTTCTTTAATTATATATTTATATAATTATATATATATTATATGATTATAATAATATATAACTGTATAATATAAATATATTATATATATATATTATATATATATAGATTATATAATATATATTAGTATTAATATTTAATCATATATATTATAATAGAGAAAGAGAGGAACAATCATTGGCAGATGATGGCCAAACAAACTAGACAGAGAGATGAGAGTAGAGAGAATAAGTAAGAAAGATTCATTGGCAGTAATGAATTCTGATAAGATGTTTTATTATATAAATGACGAATAATATATACCATTAAGTATAATAGTATATATTAATTAGAACTTATTAAGTACTTCAACCATTGAGTTTTATAATTATCTTTCGGACTAATCTTGTGTCTAGTGAGTGTACTATCTCGGGAAAAGTTCTCGAAAAAAACTTAAAAATAAACTTAGAGTTATAAATATAAATATGAAATATTAATCGTAATTTTAAATAAACAATCAACATTTTTAATAACTTAATATCATGTTTTAGAAAGATGTGGATATGAAGCAAACCCGACCAACATGTATTGAGTTTAATTATAAAAATTGTGCACCACTATATTTATACAGATATGTAACCTATTAATATAGAGAACTAGTTTTAATTGCGTGTATTCATAAAGATTTTCTAAATATTGGTTACGTAAGAAAAAAATATAGTTAATAGTGCGAACCGTCAAGAAAGCACAGTAATGAAAAGCTACGCAAATATTCTTAGCTAAACTTAATTAGAGGTACTCTAAACCGTACGATTTAATGACTCCGGCCCGACAAAATAGTCGGTAGAGGAAATACAAAGTTTTTATAATATTTGAGTATTTTATAATTTGGATGGAATATTGTATCTCATACTCATATCACATGGATATACTGAAACTACTCTCTAGTAAACAATAAAAAAATAAACCAGATTATCGAAAAAATATCGATATTTCCACTTCCTAGGCAGAATCCAACTAATTTATCTTCAATCTTTACTAGGATTTCATACGGTAGCTAAATACGTATGTGAGTCTTTTATTATCACATATTATATTTTATTAGTTATTTATCGAGTAAACAACAATGAAAAAGTAATGTAACAATACTATATTTGTTTCAAAAAAAATATAATATTATAATTCTACTTATGTATAAAATGACGCATAAAGATTACGGCGAGTGCAATAAAAAATGAAATTTTTAAATAAATATTGTTTGTAATTAGAACCAATATTCAATCAACGTTTCACTAATACAATCTTTCAAACCGCTATAGAGGACAAATTGAATGGCGTGCTTTATCTTTCGAAACAAGCCGTTTGAGAAATTATTGATAGAAAATACCGGATATTTTCTCGAATATATATTTTCCACATCTATTTGGCCCATACTGTATGCTAATATTAAGTCTTATACATGTGAAAATACAGACTGGCCAACTGTCGAGTTTGGGAATTTTCCTTAAAAGACGAGTGTTAATCTATCTATATAAAGAAACTTTTAAGATAGGGATATGCCCAAATTATACGAGATATAACAGTAATTAATTGATTTTACTTCAAATACGATCAGCCTATTATTCTAAAACCGAAACTTAATCGAAATAGCCACCAAGGTCATATTCTATAGCTGTATCAGAGTAATCCATACTTAGAAAAATTCATAATTCCTTCAATTTCTTTTTTTTATTTGTTATAAATTTTTATAATAATTTTTTTTGAGAGTATATTATTATATTATATTATACTATGTTATAGTATATTTCTTCAACACACTGTTCCTATTAAGCACGAAAGAGATTTCTAATATGATTAAACTTTTGATTGTATTATAAATTTTCAATTCGTTAAAGAAAGGAGAAAGGAAAGTAGAAATGAGAGTATATGTAAATATATTGAATTTGTAGGAATTAAATTTGATTCATTTTCTATAAGAATTATGTTGAGGGACTTGTCTCGAACTTATTGTATTTGAGGAAGCACACGCAGAGGAAGACGAAATCTATTGAAAATGTTTTTCGATTTCCCTATTGTGTCTTCTACGGCGGGATCTTACTTAGATCAGAGTAGTGAAATCACAATATTGGGAAGACAAATTATCGTGAGATGTGGTCGGATAGATCGGGAAGATGTTTTCAGAACTTTTCTCACTAGTGTATCTGGACAATGACGACGAGTGGTGATAAGAGAGTATGAAGACTATTATATATCATTATATATATATACTATATTATATATATATAGATAATTAATATTATCTATTATTAAATTATTACTATATATTATATTTATTAATATAGTATTAGTATATAATAATATAGTTATTATTAATTAATATTATATGATATATTATATATTTATAATATGAAATATTTATATATATATATTATATAAATATTATTAAAATTATAAAATAGTAAATATATAAATGTTATGCTCGCGCTCAAGAGGCGGGGAAAATGTTTCAGAACATGACGTGTGTGGAAGTATTTAATGAGCTTCTTATTAGCGAATGAGCGGTTTTTACTTAGACCTATGCAATTTATTCACGGAGTAATAACCTGTTACTGTATTAGTCATACGGGGACGGGCTTTTTACTATTGGAGTGGTATGGAAGGTACACTTTTGGGAGATAGATAGTGTATTGGGCACTATGAACATTCAGGGTGAAATTCCCTAATCTGAATATGATATGGAAGAATGGTTTAACACTAGACGATATTGAGAAGAAAAAAATCTAGGAAAATTCTAGAATTATAAGGAAAATTCTGTGCTAGTGTAAGCAAAAAATGTACAAGAGTGAAATGTATCGATATAAGAACGGGATCTGAGCTTTAATGAAAGACTTCTCACAAAACTTGTTGAAGTTGCTGACAAAATATCACGAATCTAGCTGAAAGATGCTAAGATTAAAGGTTATGGAGTTAGATTCACCCAGTAAATGCGGAATGCTTGAGAGAGGATGAGATAGCTATTTATTATATGTGTAGAAGTACAACGATGCTATAATAGAAAGTGAGATAATAGGTGGAGGAGGGGACATTGTCTGAAGGGAGATGATTATGTAGTTATGGTGACCTGATCACGGGGATATAAACCACTATACATTGACGAGAAGATTACCTATCATATATGATATCTTGTAGCTGATGTAATTGAAAAATTCACTCACTTGTAGGATGGTGATATTGTTTATTATTTAGACTGCTCAGAGGTAATGGGGTCACTATTTATTATTATAATAGTGGATTATGAGAGAGGGATATAGATAGTAGAGGTAGTGCTATGCCTTTATTATCGATATTAACGTCATTTGATTTACTATACTAACACTTATATTTTGATATTTCACAGAGGATGTAATGTTGTGACATCTTCATACACCACTCCAATCTTGGGATAAGAGGAGTATATATAATAAGAGAATTTATATATATATAGATAGTATTAACTATATTATATATTATTAAATCATATAATATATATATAAATATTATAAATATATAATATATATATAAATATATATTATATATAATATTATATATATATATATATATATAATATATATAAATACAAAATGATAAAATTATAGATTTTATATGCTACATCTTTGATTAATTAATATATATATATATATATAATATATCTATATACATATAATTTAATATTATAATACATATAATATATTAATTATATAAATATATTATATATTAATATTATTATATTATATGATAATATGAATAATATATGATAAATAAATTTAATAATACTGAAGTATACTTATCGTATACTAACATGATATATATATGTACAAAATGATAAAATTATACCATTGACTACTAAATCTTTTTAAATTTTCCCATCTAGGCAGAAGAATGGGTTCACATGGATGAGAAATACTTCTACATGGAACACATTGTGTGCACCTTCGCAGCTTTGCATTCGATAATAGCATTCTGTATGCTTATCGCCTATTACCACCTAAAGGTACCCTGTTTAGAGTGAATACTCTAATAGGTTAGGTTCAGTTCACCTTATGCTAGGTTAGGATAGGTTAAGTCAGGTTTGGTTTAGTTTAGTTAGGTAATATTCTAAAGACTAGAAAAATATCAAACTTGACTTTTCTATACTTGATTAAGTTGATTTTATAACAAGAATTTAATAATTAAATTTGAACAATTGATGAATTGGGTTAGAAAATATTAAATAATCATAATTATAATTCTTAACTTACATTTATTTGGATATATTAAATAAATTAAAAAATATTGTAATAATAAAAATATAAAAATTATTTTTCATTATATTAAATAATTATATTCATAATTAAATTATTCAATGATTTAATTTGAATGACAGCACACTCCGAAGTAATTTCTACTAATATAGTTTACTTATTATCATTGCTAAGGAAATTATTTATCTTAAAATAAAATGATTTTAATATTTGTATTATACAATAATTTGTAGGTTAATTAAGTGATTTTGCCTTTAGGTATACAATTACATAATATAAAGATAAATATTATAAGAGGTATTCTCTTAACGCTTATAATCAATTTTAATGTCCAATAATGAGGATGAAACTCTGAGGATGACGACCTCAAATCACATTGGGACAAACTCGTCATATCAGCTAAGTATGTTCATTATTATTCATATCATTATTATAATTTATTGTCGCGAACCACGTCCCGTATTATTACTCATTAGTTAGTAGTCAGTTATACTAATTGTATGTGAAAGTAGTATGTAGTTATTAGTACTAGAGAGCACGAACAACAACTACACGAGTAAAAACAGGTTTGATTATCAATTTAGTAATTTTTTTTAGTTTAAAGACCTACAGTAACGAAGACTTTATTAATAAGGTTCTGTAAGTATACGACTATCAATCTTTATAAAATATAAAGCAAGGCGCGGCCAGTGCATTTAACTTCAGTAATAACATATAAATAACTTACATCTGCAATTTTATAAAATTAAAAGAACTTCTTGTCCAAAATCAGTAATTAAATAATTAAATTAATATAATATAATACTAAATAGTTAATGAATATCATCATTATTATAGTTACTATAACTACTGGAGCTGAATTATGATTATAGATATCATTCCCATTAATGACATGAAAATGGAGCTACTGGTCTGCAGTTATAAGGCAAGCTTACAAATGATATAAAGTAACTCAGATGATAAGAATTATACTGGAACTCAAGTCACTTGTATATTTTCCTCAGAACTGCTGTAGTATGTATAAGTCTTTAATATGCATTTTTTATTCATTATTTTAATATATATAATAAGTAAATATTAAAATAACTGATCGGATATAAGAACGAATATGATTTACAATTAGTTTAGCATAGAGAGTTTTTAATTAATTTTATTAAAAGTTTAATATATTTAATCTTAAAATATTATTAGTTATTTAAAAATAATGATTATTCTTCGATTTGCTGCTCTCCTCGTCAGTTCTTGGGAGTTAGAGGGCGTTAGTGCAGCTGATGGTATTCGTTTTGAAACAGGTTCCTAACTAATTTTTATAACAATTCGCTTTCTTTATTCTAATTTCCGCCATGACGAACCCCACCTCCTCTTCATAACCAGAGCTTAGTTGTTTGAGCACCTTGGCAGCCAGTCCTACTTTTTTTCTCTTGTCTCTATCCTCAAAGGCAGATGTGCGGATTTAGTGCAAAGATATTGTCTTTTTTCGTGCTAGTAATTTAGAGTTTCAAATTTTTTACTTTTTGGCTTGTGCACTTTTGTATTTATATGAGTACATTAATATGTTCTAGTGTTTATTTATATCCTAATCCTATTCACTATTCTCAATTTTTTCGCTAACGTAAATTCAAACTGAAATACATTCAACTTCTCCTATTTTCTGAATTCATTATTCTGGGTAATTTCACTGTTCACCACAGACAATAGCTTTTCTCTAGTTTTCAAGATACAGTCTGCCAGCTCGCTTATCAATTTTCTATTTATAGCAATCTTGCGCAGATTGTGCATCTTTCTACCGGTTTCCCTGATGGTCTTAGAGATAAATCAAACTTATTAGATATTTTTTATACTTACGATCCATTCCTCTTCTAAGTTCCTTCGACCATTCTCTCATCTCTGTCTGTACCTTGTCCTATCTCTACAAATCTTATACAGGAACGGCCCCTGTCATCGACGAGCAAACCTTTTTGGCATTTCGGTTCTGCTAACTGGTTGGCTCTTCAGTTGGAAGTTGGTGAATTCCATCCCTTGGCCTTTTACTACCAGAGGTAACATACAAGATTTTAACATATTTAAAGAAAATTTTTACGCTTTTCACAGAACAGTTGGGATTTATAAAATAAAGTTCTACAGATGTATCTAAAAACAAATAACATTTTTGATAATTGGCACAGGAGATTTAAAACTAAAAGGTGAGATTATCAACCCAAAATTAAAATATTCAACTTTTAATTGTTTGAATATAGGGAAAATTTGAACGATAAAATTCAAGAGGGAACTAATATATGATATCTGTCTGAAAAGTATCCGACCATATGCCGAGAAACAATTGATACTAACCTGGTAAGGCTCATTTCTTAATCCCCCTCAAAATAGAACCCTTGGGCTTCAACACATTTAGTCTAATGAGTTTGATATTGGTTAAATTTTCTCTCGGATGCCTTTGTTGGAATGGTCTTCAACTCATTTCATAAATATAAATATGTCACTAATTTCTCCTATTAGAGATGTTAATTAATAAAATTTATGAGAGTCGTTCGTTGATAATAAATAATACTGATAATATAAAAATAAATAAAGGCACTTTTTATATAGATTCTTTAACTAATAACATTTTAAAAATAATTTCTATGTTTAAAGGACACTTTTGGTTACATTCAATGAGTCTGTGACAGTTTTGTAGCTAAATCCGAGGTTAAAATTTTCTTCTTAAGTTTTGCAGTTTTTTTTGCTTGATAAACGGGGTCAAGGGTGGATCTCGAAAGCTCGCGAAAAACATTTTTTAAATATCCTTATCTTTTTAATTCTTTGTATTACTTTTTCGTTGGTGTGATTTTTTATATATATATATATATATATATATATATATATATATATATATATATATATATATATATATATATATATATATATTTATATATATATATATATATATATATATATATATATATATATATATATGGTAAAACTTAAGTTTCTTTCTGACCTTCGATTTCGATATATCGAAATATATATCGATACCGATATCTATCGACTGACATATATATATATATATACATGTATATATATATATATATATATATATATATATATATATATATATATATATATATATATATATATATATATATATATATATATATATATATATATATATATATATA
>JABUQX010072122.1:0-11611 GCA_015478945.1 Trachelipus rathkii
ATATATTATATATATAATACTAATTATAGTATCAATATATAATAGTATATTTATAATATATATATTATATATATATATATATATAGTAATATATATATTTCTATAATATTTATATTATATAATATTATATGATATATATTAAATATAAAATATAAATATATATATATATATATATATATACCTAATATTATATATATATACTATTATATATATATTATAATAAATATATATAATAATAAATATATTTATATAGGCGGACATATATATTCATGTTGTTTATACTAAACTAATATTATATATCATATTGATATATATATTATATATATATATTGTATAAATATATATATATATATATATATATAATATAAACTTCACAGTATATATTATAGATAAGTTATATATATATATATATATATTATACTATATACGTATATAATTATAATATATATATAATTACGCCCCTATTAATATATATTAGTATATACTATATATAATATATTATACTATACATATTAATATATATATATAATATTATATATAAAATATCTATCCAATATTATTTTATCATATATATATATATTATTATATATATTATACTATATGATATATATATATATTAAATATTCCTAGTGTATATTAACGAAAAAAAACATAATATTATTTCTTTATTCTTTTCCTTCTCCATTTCTCTTTTATAATATATATACTGATTTTAATTTATTTTTTTTAACATTTATAATAAGGAATTAATCGGATATGAAAAATGAACAATAGAGAAAATCCAATATTTAGTTATGATTTATATTGTAAAATAACTAAACTCATTATATATATTAATCTTTTAAATATTGACCAAAAAGGACAATATATATATAATATATAATAGTAATAGCTATAATAGTAAAATTTTGATAAACAATAATTTATATTCAAAAGAATCTTTCTATCTATATAATAAGTATCACTCAATATACTAACACAAGATTCTAATCCACTGCAATAATTCATAAACCAATTCTGAACTTATTATTGCTTGTTTCATTATCTTGACTTATTAGAGTAGAAGAAATTTTGCTTAAATAGTTATTATTTTTTACAATAAACCACCACCCCATACTCACGTTTACGCGGAGACATTTTGGAAGATCTTTTTCTAAATTTCTTACGGAGGTGCGGTTCAAATGTTAATGGAACCATGTGGGTGCCATAGTATTAAAATTTATAACTCACAATTAAATTATTATATGCCCCGCCGAGAGGAAAATACCTCGGTTAAATAAAAAAAAACAATTTCTCTTCATAACCTACTATACAAGATTTAACCGCCCCAAGTTTGATCTTGATATTAATAGTAACCCTATATAATATATAATAGGCGCAAATTATTCTCCTTACATAGAGGTTATGACTGCAATAATACTGTTAAATAGACCTCTTAAATGACTAGAGCATGAAGTATATTGAATATATACCGCTTATATCTATGATAGATAATGATAAAAAAATAGTATAATAATAGAAATTACTGAAGTGTAGCTTTTTTCTTATATTAAGATAATAATAGTGTTTCAGATTATTATTATTATGTATCGAGGTTGATCATCTTTAATAAAATATCGATTTCATAGCATCGTCCCTTTTTCTATTATATATATAGATTTATATATATATATATATCGCTGTTGATATGTATATAGGTAAGGATTGTACTAAGAACAGTTTGAGGTTAATATATATATAGAAGTGTACAGTATTAATATATTATCAGTAGTCTTTCAAGTCTTATATTATTAACTCAATACCCTATCTCAAGACTATAAATGAGTACGCTAAATAGTAATATAGACTATACTATATTGCCACACCTACATTATATTATATACTCATGAAGAAGTAATACTTACTATACATAATAAAATCGTTTATAATTATATATATATATATATATATATATATATATAAGTATTTAATCAGTAACCCTAATATATCATTTCATATATAGTGTATATATATATATGAAATATTTAATAAAAATAATATATATATGTATATATATATATTTATGATATTTACAATCATAACTAAATATTATAGTAATATTAATCTATATAGTATATATAATAGTATTATTATAATAATACTTATATTATATATATATGATATAATATAAATGAATAATATAAATGTCTCTGATGAGACTTGAAGATAACTCTGACGACAGTAGTACACTACTATATTTATTATTATTATATCGCCAGAAACTTGACCACGAAGGAGCATAGGTGTTGAGGGTAAATATCTGATCAAGCTAATACCTCAAATTAATAAAAAAATTACTAATGTACAACATACTACCACATAGTTTTTATTAATATTCAACGTCAATTAATTTAAAACCAATCAGCATAAATGTAATTTTAATCTTCATGAAAAGTACTCAATATGAAATATGTCGGGGCTTTTAACTTTTGGTGGGAGGAAATTTTTTTTTGTAAATGACGCTCACTTATTTGTACGCCTTATTATTGCTTTATATGTATGCATACTTGAGTAATATGGTCTCTAATTCTTTATTTCTTGTGATTTTTATATTGTATTTTTTCTCTCGCGAAAATAAATAGTAGAGCATTGATGCGTAACAGATTCTCTTAGGACGGCAACATCCTTTTGTCCTTGTTTTTCACTTATTTTTTTATTAATAAGTATTTAATTATGTTTTTTTTTTTTAATTTTGAATCCTTGGATGCAATATTAGGTTTATTTTTTATATTTTCTATTGCATATTAATCTTTCTCATGTTTTCCATCTCTCCTTTATTGAACAAATATTTACATTAAATTGTCCATGCTATGTTCGTGTGCCTCTCGGTCTTCCTTTAATTACCCAGACTCACGTAGTATAAGTTATATAGATAGGATAAATATATATATCCTAAATAACAGTAAATCTGAAAACTATAAATAAGAATATATTATAATTACTCGAAGAATGTCATTAGCTATGATAGATATAATTACTATACTACTATAATATATAATATATATAATAATTAATATTATATATAGGCCTATATATTCATACTATCTTATAATATAATATATCAATGCAATATAAGATATATATATATATATATATATATATATATATCATTCATATATATATATAATAATAGACGTACTATCATAGGTACTTATATATATGTCTATAGGACTCTTTATCACATCATTGAAAATATATCCATGTATATATATATATATATAGTAGTACTATATTTTATATGTATCATATATATATATATAATTATAATACTATAATACTATACCCATCAGTGAGGTAATACAGACTCAATAACATATATCAATATTGTATATATTAGAAAATATAATGATTTGGAATTATAAATATATATATTTAGATAATTCGTTTCATTCTTGCTTATATACTATAAGTATTATATATACTATATATATATATATAATACTTATATATATATATTATATTATATAGTATATTATATATATATATATATAATATATATATATTATTAATTAAGTAAGAATATAATATATAATGACAAAGAAGATGTGAAAGTTTAAGAAAATATATAATATATAAACATATTATATAAATATATATTAAATAATAAATAATTAATATCAAATAAGAATTATACGTTAGATATAGATATAGAATAATATAATAATATGGTAATAAGTATATAAATAATAATAATAGATGATATATTAGGTGAGAAGAAATAAAAGGGGGTAAAAACTTAAATTAGTATATCAACTATAGTACTTCTTATAGGCAATATCGCCCATACTACACTATATATATAATATATATATATATCATATATTAGATATAATGATAATAATCAGGTAAGTGAGTATAAAAAAAGTGATATTTACCTCCTATCAATAACTGATACATATATGATGCTTGTACTATTTGGAAGTAGATTCTATAGAGTAAAATTAAAATATATATGATAACATAACGTGAGCGAAGAAGATATATATATATTCAAAAGGAAGGAAGCTTCTTAGGAGAATAGCATGCAGTCAACCAGTCAAAGGCTTCGGATATTATAAATATGCGCTAACTACATCATCTAACTCATATGCTAGTCATTTCAAGGAATAGTATAGGTAATATATATATATATTATGATATATATATATATATATGTCTATATATATATACTTTATATATAGATCATTAAAGATCCTACTTAGTTTAGACTTGATATAAGTACTATAAATAGTTAATATATATGATATATATATAATATATTATATAGATATCACCAGTAATGAATAGAGTATTATTAGAAATAGTAAATATATAGTTTTCAAGTAAGACTATAAATGGGACACATTAGATAATCAAATATATATGTGATATATAAAATCTATGTTTCTATATATATATATAAGTAATCAGGTAGTTGATAAGAGTTCAAGATATATAGCTGATAGTATATAATATTGACTACACCTTAGACTATTCTCATATGATAATTGATCTTTATAGTAATTCATTTATACTGCAACTTTATACTCAGCTATACTAACGTGAAGAGTATGAAAGTGATTTATATATATGTCAGTGTTATAGTATATATTATAAGGTACTAGAGAGGCGAGACTCATACTCGTACATCATATTATATCAGGAGCTATATACCTCAGCTATCTAAATAAAAAGCACCCTTTCCTAGTAATAAGATACAAGAATGGTATATATTTAACATTCTCATCAAGTAGCCTAGATCATTATTTAAGCATATTTCTGAATGCTCATATAGAGCTCAGTATATATTATGTCAATATTCTTAATGCTAACCGATATCATGTAATTAGTCACCAGATTGTAATAGTCTCTTAATATTGATTAATAATATACAACTGATAGAGTATAATATTAATAGGTAGTTTAGTAGTGGATATAGGCTATCTAACAGAATTACTATTTAAGTGATGCTATTGTAATATGATAGATGTAAATATATAAATAAATATATTGATAGTATATATATATATACAATTAATATTATATATATATATATATATATATATACTATATATATATTATATTATTATAAGTATATATATTATATATTATATCTATATATCACTATTATAGCGATATCGACAGGTTAGATTCAGCCTTTTTGGTTCTGGCACTGAGGTATCATGTAGAGTTGAAATTTCAAATGTAGTTTTCAATGTCTGACCACCCTAAATTTGTTTCCAATATTAGAAAAACTATCATTTTGATGAAATTTTAGCCAAATTTGATATTAAAAGCTTATAACAGGGATAGTGCCAAAGCTTCTAATGAGTTTGTGTGCAATTTTAACGATTTGAGGCAAGAAATGATTATGCCTGTATATTTCTAAAGCATGTTTTCAAAATAAAAAGAAAATGAAGACGGAATAAGTTCTTTCACTTAAGTAATTTATAACAAACACAGCTTTATTGTGAAGTACAAAAAATTTACACATTCAGACCTAATGTATATATTATCTGTAATACATATGGACCTATGAAACAAAGTAGAATTTTTCTTATAAGTCTTCAGTCTGATGATCCATGCGAATCATTAGTTTACAGTTTTCTTCACATAGTTATGACGTTCCTTTAAGATGAAAAAAAGCAAACATTAGCACTGCGTCAGGTGCTCACACTAATGTTTTTTGTAAATACTTTCCAACCCCTGTCAACGGGTTGATACATTTCTGCATGATATTAGCAAGACAACCATCAGTAATAGCTGCTTATGACCATTTAGTTTGATATGGCTAAAGGAATGTTTTAACCATAGTGAAACATGCAAGACGTAGATTTATCTGACCATCATCCTTATTTAATATATCTCTGCATTTATCCGGGTCGGCTACAAATTTAATATAACTCTATACTTGAAGGCACGTAGCAAAGGAGAATATAAGCAACAATATATTTCCTGTTCATTCTTTCGTTACAATGTTGCGGACATCTTACGATACATTCTAAAATTGTGTCGAGAATCCAACGTTTAATTTTGGTTTGCTTTTCCTTAACCTTGAGCGTTTATAGAAAATATGAGGAAGTTCACAATAACTGGCATTCTTTTTTCTGTTGATTCCAATTTCGATATCAAAGATGGGTGGAGAGTGAAGTATCAAATACGGAACGGAGACACATAATCATATAGAATAGATAGATTCATCTATCTCAGGTGTAGTTGCAGTTGAAATATTGATCTTACTGCTACGGGATGGTCATTCCAGTAGAGAGGAGTATTTCGAACGATAGTGCTACAGTCATTTATCCTGGATACTTTGCGAGCTGTGGATTCATCAGTACGACCATCGCTATAATAAGCTACATCTTTTTTAAATCGAAAAAAGTGCAATAGAACTGAGCTTATACCTTGAAAGGTGATTCAATACCTGACAATAGGTACGGTAGCACACAAGATAGATGATTATACTCGAGAAGTTTTAAACTAATAAGAAAACTTTTGGTTAGGTCGGCTGTTGAAAAGAATATAGTGCCGTTGTAAATTACATTTATTAGACCATCCAACGAGCTTGAAACAAGATTCTAGAGCTGATTCGAATTTAATTTAACTCTGTTGTTTCTTCCGTAAAAAGATCATTGTCTCTAAGTTGTGATTTTGAACTTCAGATAGTGATTACCCCTTTGAGTGGAGAATAATTGTCCCTGCTGTTATTCTAGTTAAATTATTGTCACAGAAATACAGATCGTATATTAATTGAAATCCAAAAGTTCGAGAACGCTGAATCTCTCATCTAGAAAAAGAAGACATCAGTGACAGTTGTAGAATACTTCATCGATTGCATGTCATTGTATCTTAAAGCATTTAAAGATCGTATTTCAGATGAGTTTACTGGATCAATTGCTTCTTATGAAAGCGTCACATATGACTAACTCCAAAATATCGATGACACATGCAAGGATAACCGGCAACCGAATCTAACAAACGTTCCCAAAATGACACGAATGACTCACTGCATCTTCCGTTCTGCTCACTAGAGTTGTAAGTTATCAAAGTCAGAAGAATTTCACTAATGCGTTTGTATGATGTATGATCCTCCCATTACAAGATAATCCTTGTTTATATACACATGTCTGCGACATGGGCCAACTCCAGCTTCCACTATTACTGTGTTGTTACTGTGGAGAAATTCCAGGAGGATCTTTCTTACCCATTGTGAGACAACAGAATGACGAGTACGTCTAATTCTTTCACTACTCCATCCACTCATAAGTTTGCTGCCCCAATGAATGGTCAGCAACTATTTTGTGTGATATTCAAAGGATTTACTTTATTCCTGACCTTAAAGTCATAGATAGTAGTTCGGCCCACGATATTCAGGGTCTGAAATCCAGTGCGAAACTCCTCTGGAAGAGCGATTCCAGGAACATTGGATTGTGAAAGTAGACTTCAATGATACGACTGGTAAACTCTGGCGCGATAAGTACTGAATTAAATTTGTGTAATTAAATCTTGGATTAAATGGATTTACACGGATCCAGGGAACTGGATCCTGCGAACTGGAATAATATTATATAGATGATATATATATAATATATATATATATATATATATAATATATAATAATATATATATTAATTAGTACATAGTAAGTAATCGTACATGCTTAGAGATTCCGTTCATGCAAGAGAGAATACCACTGCACAGTTAACGCAACACGCCCCGCACTAGTAGTATGATCTGTTTATACTGATACAATCGCCCCGATCCCCCGGCCTTGCACACCCCAGCCGTCCACCACCATCCCATCCCATACCCACCGCCTTGGCCCGTAGTAAGTGGTGTCAGAGGGAAGGTGGTGTGGACTATATTTTGCCTAAATAATAATAGTATTGTCAAGGTTATTGTTTTGCCAATAGATATTCAAAAAAAATTATTATAGAACATAATATAAAAAAAATAAACTAGAGTCGAATGTATTATTAGGTTAGTATGAACCTGATTAATTTTATCTCATACTATCGTTAATTAGAGTTATTGATGTGATATAATTATAAGTATAAATGTGTTGGATGAGGAGTATCTTAAAGGAGTATATTCACTATATTGTTAATTGATTTAGTTTGACTTAATTTTGTTACTGAATATCCTTATGAATTGGATCTTTCCATTTGATAAATTATATAGACGAATTAGTTTTAATACTAAATCCATACTTGAAAACCGTTATATTGTTTCATTAGGCAACCTAACGTTTTTCACCAAAATATAATATTCCAACGTAAATGATAATGATAATGATATGATATTATTATGATGTATTATAAAATAATTTATTGTAATTAATTAAGTTAAATTTTGAGTATTCCTTAATATTTATTCTAATTAAATAACTATCTTAGTAATTATCACTATTGTTCATTCTTTCTCTTTTAATATAATTTAATTTATTGAATTTATTCCTACATCCTCCCGTGTTTCCTTCCGTTTTGCCTCCCCCTCTAACCCTTTACCTGTTATATCATAGCTTCATTACCAGCCACCTTTCCCTTCACAATTTCCCAATGTCTCCCCATAATGCCTCGATTTTTAATATCTTTCCACGTTCCTTTCCGTATAACAAATTTATATTTTATATACTATATGATAAATAATATACTCTATTTACTCGGACGTTGTTTCGTATACCCGTATACCGTATAGAAAATAAAAATTATGCTCTGCCTCTGCCCGCCCACACGCCAAACCGCATGTTAAATTCCCGCGGCGTCGTTTAGAGACAGCTAGACCGGGGAGGAGACTCCCCCGCCCTTGCGAAAAAGAAGAAAGACCTCGTCAAAAACGAGCAGCAAGCAAGCCTCAGCAAAATCCCACAGTTCCAAAGATTTCAGAGGCCATTCTTTTACCTGCCCTTTTAAAAAATAAATGAAAGGAGGTAAGGGAAAGAATAGGGAAAATACAGAGATTGGTTCTATTTGTATTTTGTGAATGCTGTTTTACATATTAAAATAAAATTATTATTTAATAATGAAATAGAAGGATGATATAAATTTAAATTGTTTTTATTTTATTTATTAAATAAAAAAAAAAACACGGATAAATGAGCTGAGCCAAAAAAAAAGCTACACAGTTATTTGGTACACGCGTTAGTAAGATCGTAATCAAGGAAGCAGAAGTATGCAGCAGTGTACCTGTGTCTTCCACATGTCAGAAAGAGGAAATCTTAGAATTAGGATGATAAGACATGCGGAGGCTATAGATTGGAAGGAATTAGAAGACCAGGAAAGATTATGATTAGTTCCCACCAGTTTTCTCTAAATTGCTCCTAAATTCTCTGACAAGACAGTCAAACTTTTAATAAAGCTTAATGCTTGTTGGTAAAAAAAAGTATTTCAGAAGTTTAACTCGAGTGTAATCGTTGTATTTGCAAGTGCGTAACGAGGTCAATCTGGTTTCGATTAGAAAGCAGTGGCGAAAGAACAAAATGATCGTAAAGTTCATTTTAATTTAAGTACGGGAAAAATCGTAAGCCCCCAATTTAGAATATATCCGAAAGAAGGGAATTCAGTACTCGTTTCGAGATGTGCGTACAGGATGTGTTTTAAGTTTATAAAAGCCACAGATTTCGGTCATTTAGGCTTTCAAATGTGAAAAATAGTTGTTAGAGAGGATAGTTAGATGATCATTGTGAATGCTATTGACAAAAGTATTGAGGATCGAATTACACTGAAGGGAAGTTAGTAGACACGTTCTATTGTAAAATACATTTAGCTTTTCGTAATTGCAACGGGTATCTGTAAAAGATTATTTGGTGTTTGGGGGGGGGAAGACGTTTGTCGTCTGTTACAAGGGACTCAAACAGATAACATAAATTAGTATCTTAAGGGGGAAAATTGGGACTCCTTGGTCTAGTTATAATATTCGTTATTATAAATAAAGATTATTATACAATGTTTTAAAATAATAATAATATCACAAAGGAAAATATGAATTTAGAAAGTGTGTAAAATATCGCTTAACCAAAACTATATGGAATGTATACTATTAAAATTATACTATTACTTTAAACTATTAATTTTACTCTTATTTAATACTATTATTTTATTTTTAATTTTTATTAATATTTTTTTATATTTTTAATTTTATACTTATTATTATACTATTAAAATTATGCTATTTTATACTATTAAAAATAGTTTTCTTCTTAACCCTTTCAATTAAGAAAATAAATAACATAGGTATAACTAAACTACATCAAATTGCATCAGAGATTGTTGAAACGGAAAGTAGAGTCTCCTCAGGATAGCATCCTAAGTAGTTTCTTCTAACATGATACTTGGTCTTTCTGTGGAATGACTCTCACTAATACAATGTTTTATTGCCTTATGCAGAATATTGCGGACTTTGGCTTTCTGATTCAATTCTTCAGGTTTCTGCCTAAGCAATTCAGGAAACTTTATATTAATAGGTGAAATGATCAGTCTTGTGGATTAATTTTTTAGTTAGCAAAATCAATTACGTTGTATTCAAGAGATGTCTTCTAAATTATACCCCTCATAACCTCATTTGGCCATGAATGAGAAAGACTTCAATTGAATACACAGGTTCACAAATAAGTATTGTATTATATTTTGACTAATAGCTTGAAATATAAATGTTAAATATAGTAAAGGTAATACAGAGAAACCAATAGTGCCCTTAAAATATTTCGGAAATAAGATTGGGGATCAGATAAAGAAATTCTACTGAATCTTTATATAACAAAGGTTTGAGTGATAAAGAAATAGATTTATTTTAAGACTTCTATAAAAGATAATATAACAATTTTGGTGCTTCCCTAAAAGGATTATCAACATTTGAAGATTTTGTTGCTTAAAGAAATCTGAAGCTTAAGCTTTCAGTAATTAACACAAGGAATCTTTTGGGCTTATTTTTATAATATATATATAATCTTATATATATTAATTATTATTATTATATATTATATAATTATTAATATAATATATATACCCCTCCAATTTATCTATTATAGGGGGTATATATAATATAATAATATAATAATTTTTATGAGTTCCAACTGTGAAGTACATTAAAATCTGAGCATGCAAAAAGATTTATTTTGATATGTAAGCGTCCAAAGAAATGCTGCCATAAATCACTTGAACAAATTTATGGAGAAATTTATATTATCAAGAGCTTTTAATGTATTGAAAATTTTCGGATGTTCTTCAAAGGATAGTTCACGGTTGTGGTTTTAATATAATGAATTTACTCTCATGTGAGACTCTCAGTTAAGAGTGTGTAATTATGGGGATTTACTAAATTGCAATTAATAATATAATATATATATATTTATATTTATATTAATAATATATTATTAATATAATGAATATTTTATATTAATAAATATCTTATATATATATATTAATATACATTATAAATTCTATAGAATAATTATATAATATTTCATTTAAAATTTTAGAATGTTACAATGTCTTTTTCAACAGATATAAGTTTTCAAATGTTTGTAGAAGAACATTCTTTTGTTATTATTCCGTCATTCATTGTTAGAAAAAGAATAAAACGACTTGGAATTTTT
>JABUQX010072123.1:0-15000 GCA_015478945.1 Trachelipus rathkii
TTCACCCCTCTCCGCTAAATTTTTTTTGACTTGCTTTAAATCCAATGAGCCACCCGTTGAAACGCCGCCCGATATATAATATATAAATATTATATATATATATATATATATATTATATATTATAATATATATATATTATTATATAATATATATAAATATTATTATATACTATATATATATTATATAATATTATATATTATATATATAATTTATTATATATATTATATATATATATATTATATATATATAATATATATATATCCCATTCTCTCTAATCTTTCCAAATACTGCGGGTAGTTGTAGTCTTGACTTGACTGTTATAAACCCAAATTTATAATTTCCTATAAGTCTAGGATTTACCGCGTATTGTTTGATTATTCTCTCTCTTCTCTCTCTCTCTCTCCTTCTCCTCTCTCTCTCTCCTCTCTCTCTAAAACTCCATCGGAAGAAGTTCCACTCTCTTCGGTTTGTTCAAACTTCGTGATCCATCAATAATTAAATACCCTCTATTCTCTCATCTTCATTTTGGTGTGCCCCTTTCCCCCCATTGTCTATAATATATGACAAGAATATCGGTCCCACTTGCCTCTTTTCTTTTTTTCTCAACTCAATTTTCTTCCATCTCTGAATTCATTAATGTTTTCTTTCCGTTAGACTTCACTTCACTTCAAATTCACTTCTGCCCAAGACTTATATTTCTGATCCTATCCATTCGTTGCACCCCATAATTGAATCGTATACCCTTGCCAAAATATCAATTATTTTTCTTTTATATATATATATATATAGTATATAATATATATATATATATATATATATATATATATATATATATATATATATATATATATATATATATATATATATATATATATATATAATACCAAGGTCACATCTAAATTGAACAGTTGGAATAAACTACTTCTTACAAATAGCGTTTTTATTACTAGTTTTTCTAGATACTTCTATTATTTCTATATTTATTTCTTCTATTTATTCACCATCTACAGTATTTGCATAGCACTTACGTCTGTAACCTGAAATCAATTTCATTTTTCATTCATCCTTATAAATTCCAATATTCAACCTCAAACGCCTAAAATCTGTCGTTTTCGTATAACCTTCCCCTCTGTCTTCGACACGCTCCTCTCTACCCTCGATACCTTAATTACCCCCTGTCCTCGATACCTTCCCATTAAGATTTCTTTTCATCACTTCATTCCATGCAGCCATTTTTACCACTATTTTTAGTTAACTTTATTTGCAGTCTCTTTATTTGAGATTCCCGTTCAAACTTGGATACTAGTCCTTTAATGCTACCAATGCGATGCTAATAAAAAGAAAAAAAAAAAAAAAAAAAAAAAAAAACACCCCATTTTCATTTTCATTTTTTGTTAAATATTTAATTATTCATTTTATCCACAGCAAAACTGTCCTTCAAAATTTTAAAGTTGCTATTGGGGTATAACATAATCCTGTCTCAAACCTCGTCCCACTCTAAACCTTGGTTTTGCTCCTCTTAACCTTCAAGATTTTTTTTTTCAAAAAGGGAAAGCAGATATTTGTGGAAATAAAAAAAATCATTATTTTTAATGAACCAAACACCAAATGAATGATCTTGTCCAATCATTTTTAATTCCTTCTGCAATAAAAATGAAAATTGATCGAATTGACCAAAAGTTATCTTCATTTTAAACTATTTCTCATGACTTTATTCAATTCGAAATAACTTTTTTCTGTTCACAAAAGATATTTAAAATCCAACAATAGGATTCCAATCTACAATAGTTTTAGAAAAAAATATTATAACAGCTATTTGGGATGCTTTCATGTGTTGAAATTTTGTAAGTTTTAGAAATTTGATATAACAGAAAAATGGGATAGCTATTCATGTGTTGAAATTTTGTAAGTATTTAATAATTTGCATTTTTTATTACAATTTTTTTATTAATTCGCAATTTTTGTGTGGTTTTTACATTTTATTTCTGATTTGAAAAAATTAGCTTTCCGTCCACCTCCACTCATCCACCTTCCCAAAAAAGAAACAAACTTTCAGATATTGTTCATAATATGATGATAGTTTATTTGGCTTGTGGTTGCAAGTAATTGGTATTATAAGTTGGTTAGATTGCCTGTAGGAAAAATGTCATTTTAAAAAACAATAAAATACGCTATTTAACTATTTTCATTACAAGAATAACATTCTCTTAAACCCATTTTTAAAAAAAATTCACTGACCACATGAAACGGAAAAGATCATATACTACTACTACTACTACTACTACTACTACTACTACTACTACTATAGTAATCACTAGCACGAATTTTCGCCATTTCATCCTGGAATGACTTTAGATTACCAATAATTGAAATATGCTAAATTTTGAATAGAAAGATTATGAAGAAGATTTTAATGTCTTGACTATCAAAAAACTCACAGTCTCATCATTCTATCGCTAATAAAACTGATCATTCTTTTATAAAAGTTATACTATTATATAATCTATTAAAAATGGTGAGTAAATCTTTATTTTAATGTTGAATCATTTCTTAAATTACACATATTTTTTTCACACTTTAACGTAAAAGAAAAAGTTAAAAAGTGCCAATATCATAAAATTTAGCATTTACTATTTTGAGAAAGAAATCGATTTTATTTTACTTAATTAATCGATTCGGTCCTCCGACTTTCTGTCGAGAATATGGTTAGTTCACAAAAAATTTTTATACTATTAAAGAGAGAGATGAGGGAGAGCGAATGAGAGACGTGAAGAGAGGAGGAGAGGGAGAGAGAGAGCAGAGGAGACGAGACAACCTAAGTCGATAGATAATAAAGATAGGACGAGGCTCTCTATGCCGGTTAATTTAATGGGAGTGTTTGAGAGAGGAGAGAGGAATGAGAGAGATAGGTACAAAAATATGTTATTTAAGAGCGGTATAAGCATAATAAAGCGAAAGGAACTTAAGAGTCTACCACTCCTTAAATTCCAGTTTGACAGAACACTTTCGAAACTAGTAATAATTAGAAATAGAAAGATGTAAGAGTAAGACATTAAAAATATTTTACACAAATTAATACATATTATTATTTAATTTAATGTATATATAATATATATATATTATATATAATATATTTAAGTTGATTAAAGTAATGAATAACTCAAGTATTTATTATTATTATATTATTATATATGTTATTATAATATTGAGTTTAGTTTTTTATATATTAAATATAAGACATAAAAAAATAAATCTAAAATTGTATTTATATTTATATATATAATATATATATTTATATTATAATATTTTACATGTTATGAATAGATATCTCTGAGTAATATTATAAATTTATAATATTGGTATATAGTACTACGATATATTATAGTTAAATTTTAAGCTTTATCTGTTATATTTGAATGCGATCATTATCTTGCTGACATGCAGCTAAGTTCACACTCAATATACTGATTTTTATTTGAAAGACCACAACCGAAAAGAATTTACAATTTGATATGGTGATGAAGAGTAACTAGTTATAAGCTTATATATTATTTTTAATATATATGTTATATACGTGACTGATATTAATTAAATTAATTAGTGGGTAAATTAATAAATAGGAAAAAAATAATTATTTCTAACATAATATTTTTAATTTAATGTTATTTATATATGTATCAATAAATTTTACAAATAAGTTACCTGTTATCCACTCTCCATCTTTGAACTTTTAAATTTGAATAATGTTTAATAGTTCTATCCTTATATGTTAAGTTTATATATATAGGTTGGATATTATTAAAATCATATAATTAATATGGTCATATAATATAACATAGTTATCTACCTTGCATCAAATAAATATAGTTAGTCTATAGAAATTTCTTATATAATAATTATGGTTATAATTGATTGTGACACTACACTATGAAAATCGCATCTTTAAGAGTTCTCGGTGTTTTTCACTTTCCTTGAGAGCTCGAATTCTGTTCCCAAGCTCTGTACGGAGCTTGACTCAAAGGGCCTCAGCGGATGCTTCTCATATTTTCACTATAGTATCAAGGCTCGATCGGAATTAATAATTTCCCATAGTTATCTGTGTGTGAGCTTCTTCGCTCAGAATGCTTCAAAAGTTTGCCCGCTCTCGCTTTATAAGGCTTCAGGGTAATTGTAGTGCTTTACTATCAATAAATATTGATGCCGGGTGTCTAAAATATAGCGACATCTCTGGTTCTTAAATATTCCTTTCCCCATAACCGTGACCCTAGCATAGCGCCGCGTAAAGCTTATTCTCCTCTGGAGCAACTTTGATACCCGGTTTAATATGTATTCATATTATATTGGTTTGATTTAAGAAAATAATTTGGGCTCCTAGGGTAATTTAATGAGTCATAGACGAATTGTGTATTGATTGTACTGTGAGTTAATAAACGTGTAGTCAAACTGTAGTTTATACCTCCTTTTTGCACAACCGTTAAAAAAAATTTCTACACTTTGCTCTATTGATAATATGTACTCAAGCTTTATATGTGTCATAGCAAGAAATCTAAATTTGTTTAATATTTTTAATTCAATTAAGATCGGTTTCAGATAATAATTTGGGCCTCCTAGGTAATTTAGCATATATGTATATGTTGTAATTAGCAAGGAAATCTAAATTTGTTGCTTATTAGATATGGATTATGGTCATGGTCTTTTTGCTTATTAACGCGATCGCGTTTCGAGAAAATAAATAATTTACATATTTTGATTTTGGGTCTCAGATGTTAATTTAAGGCAGGGTATGTTTGATGGTGTAGGATAAGCGGTAGTCAAGCTTGATATAACTTCACTTTTGTGGTCATACTGACCGTGAAAATATTATCAATTTGTTAATAGCAAGGAAAACTAAATTTTTGTGTTTTAATTATGTAGTGTACTAATTGTAAGTAGCACGTCAATCTGGACGTTGCAGAGTGGTATAAGTGTTTTGATCTTTTAATTGATCATTGCATTTGGTTAAATAATCCGTTTTGTACAGAATTACGATACTTTTCCTTTGTCCGCTCTGCTGATGACTATGATGTTATTTTTCCTGAGAGAAGAGAGGGCAGAGTAAAACTTTTGTGGGAATTTATGTAATTTTGTGTTGTGGTAGACATATGAGGTTGGTAAACCTTTTAGGAATTCATTATTGCAGGATCTGTCAGCTTCAATCTTTGCCCATTTATCAAAGTCGATGAAAATTTTGTTTATTGGTTCGTTATAATGTAGCGCAAAAGATATGGCATAACCTAATAGCACTTTTTCTTCTTGGTTAAGGATATAATCTGATTTGTTGTTAATGATGTCAGGTTGAGAATTTTTTGTCCATGGGCTATTGTTGTAAAGTGAAATAAATTTACTATTCAGTTGTTGATTTTTTTGATTTTTTTGATTTTTTTGATTTTTTTGATGTTTTTTCGAGTGAGCAAAGTCAATAAGATCAGTGAATTGTTGGAGAGACTCGGGATACTCTGAATACCAAGCGCTTTGGAATAATATAAGTTCATACGACAGTGTCAAAATAACTTAATAATTCCCAAATCTTTAAAACCTAGAAACTTAAAGATTGATACATCAGACCCCTTCCCTGATATATATATAGGAAATTTTAGATCATCGAGTCAACAACATGAGGATTGAAATTAAAGTTGCCTTCAAAAGATGTAACCAACCTTTCAAAAAATTCCAGAGCGCTTGGTATTCAGAGTATCCCGAGTCTCTCCAAAAATTCACTACCACGTAGTGAAAACATTATCATTGCATTTTTTTATGAATATTTTAAGGATAATTAAAATTGTGAATATCACACAAATATTTGACAAATCTCATTACTCTTAAAGTCATTAATAAAAAAAAATTGATTCCATTGTAAAAAAAAAAATTAGAGAAAAAAAATTTCATAACTGCTTTCTGCCATCATTTCCTTTGTTTACATCTTTAAACTTGCAGAACTTTGCTTTGTTCTTGACGGAGAACATTTCGAACATAGACTTTAAATATCCTGCTCTGTTAATTAAATCGTAGGTAAAGGTGTTCTATTATTGTCCTATTACTATACTACTATTTGGATTAGACCTGACGTACGTACGTAGGTCGGTAGATTTATTATTACATAACACGGGGCCTCTTTTATCTTGGCCACTCTGTACATATATATATATATATATATATATATATATATATATATATATATATGTCCTCTTTTATATATATATATATATATATATATATATATATATATATATATATATATATATCTTTGCTCTTACATACTATACTATATATTTATAGATATATATATAATTTATAAAAATTAAAAAGTATTTATAACAATTTTTCTTTTTCAAATTTTTATAATTTATATATTATAATTTACAAAAATGTTCAAAAACATAACATTTTCTATATAAAAAATTTGTGATGAAGCTTATTTACAAAAATACAAAATAAATGAAAAATTAAAATTTGTCTTTTATCTCAAGTTTATCATAAGGTGTACATAAAAGAAATTTTAGCAATTATACCACCGATTTATGACTTTATAAAATAAAGAGTTTCTTTAAATTTGAATTACTCAAAATTTAAAAGTTTGAAAATTTAAACATTTATCTCGATTTTCAATTTAGTGTAAGCAAGGTGAGATTTTTTTGAAGGAGGCTTACGAAAAGAGTTAGAAAGAAGTGTTAGAATTGATGAGTAAAGAATTAATTAATTTAAAACACTGAGAAGCTTGAATAATTACAAAGAAGTATTGAAGGATATGCAAAAGCATTAAGATATGATAAACATTGCCAGGCTATAAAATTATGCAAAGATTCTCTAAAGAGTCAATGTAATTCCCAGCATTAGTGTAATATAATCTCGATTAAATTTAACACCTTAAATTTTGAGATTTGTAAGAAGTGTTAATTACAAGCAAACACAATGTAAGTGTAAATAATTATAGAAATTTCTTTTAAAAGAATAAACTCAAAGCATTTAATTAGCTTATTATTTAGGCATATTAAGCATTTAAGTATATTTAAAATTAACAAGAAAAATGTTCCTGCAAAATAAAGCAAAAGGAATATTATATTATATCTATATATACTGTATAAATATACAGAAGAAAAGATTCGAAATCTTTCAGTTAAATAACACATAAGGTCTAAAATAAAACAAATATAGAAGATACACTAGATCACCAATTCTCAATGTTAAGATTCTAATGGAAATTTCAAATAGGGTTTAAGTTCAATAAGGTTATATAAGAATTTTATTTCCTATGTTTACCTTGCTTATGAATTTTATCTTTAGGAATAGTTCCTTTTCGAGGATCTACAAAAGTTTATCTTATATTTCCAATTCTTAATTTAGGAGGTAATGGTAGAGGTATTACTTGTGATTATATATTATGATGTGGAGTTACTGGTGACTGAGGATTTCTAACAGAACATGCACGGAAACCTTTCAAAACTTCAAGCTTGCTCTGATCAAGGCTGAGACCATTGTTAGAAACCTTTAATGATTTGAGGAAATTTCACATCTCCAATTTAATTTAAAAATTGGATTGCGAAGAGCTTTGAACACTTTCTGAAAGTTAGTGCAGTGTTCAGGTATATCATTTTCAACCAATATGATATCATCGATGAAAAGAAGACAAGCTATGCCTAGCAAGCCTGGTTAGGTAATTTCCATGGCTCTAGAGAAGACAGAGGGTGCATTGCTGTTCCCCTGGGTCATTCAAGAGGACTCATATAGGCCTCTAGTTGTGAAAAATGCTGAGTATTGTCATGACGGGTTATCTACTAAAATATACCAGGTAAAATGTCAACAGAACTGAAGATCTTGGCTTTTCCAAGTTCATTAAGGAGTTTCTGTATGCTATCAAGAGGAAATCTATTTCTAACTGCATATTTAATAATTTAACAGTAGTTCACAACAAATTGAAGTTGTTAAATTTTCTGAAGAATGACTAATGACCAAAACTGGAATGGAAAATGAGGATTTTGAAGGTTCTATATATCCTTACTGAAGACTATCTTCTACCCATGTATCAATGACTTGAATATATTTATGAAGTAATTTGTGTTGAGGAACAAAGACACTTTTTGGCATATCTTTATGAAGAGTTACGGTGAATTTTGTAACACCTACGGTTCTAAGTGGATCATCACGTAACGCTATAATGTCTCCGTTTGCTGATGAGGAATTCTAACATCTCGTCTAATTGATTCGCATCTTGGAGAATTTATTGATCTTCTTCTTTAAAAGACGTATAAAGAAGCATTTCCTTAAATAGTATCTTTATTTTGGCATCAGAACGACCTTTTGAAGCGGTTGTTGCAAAAGATTAGATTACTTGGAATGAGGTTAGATTTTTATATTAAGTAAGGTAGGAGAAACGTTGCAAAAGAAACACATGGCATTTAGGTTTAGGTGAACAGGTCGATCCTAAAGAATAGTGCAATTCCCACAGTGTTTAAAGAATTAGAAGAAAGAAATCCGCATTGTTAACAAAATCAACTGCGGTTATTTGTTAGCTAAACAATGTGCTGAGAGATGGTTTTCAGTTTAGCACTTTATATTTAAATGTCATCTTGTTCTTTAGGATTATGATCGATGTACTGCCCATTTACGTAAAGATTTCATTTTATTATATATAATATCTATATATAATCATATATTTATATATATATTATATATATTATATTATATATTATATATTATTATTATATATATTATATATATATATATATATTTTATTATATATCATATAATTATATATATATATATATATGAAATATATATAATATATATTATATATATATATATATATATAATTATATATTATATATATATATATATATAATCATTGTGGGCAGTAATTAGGTTGTGTTTATTTTGGTTATAACTCCCTTTCTTTGGTTTAAAAGGCCTGTGCAGTCTGTTTTTGTGCGTCCGAATGGATTTTTGTTCAGCGTTTTAGATCCATTTCTCACCATAAGCTACCTTTGTTATTCTCTGGTTATTTTATATACCTTCTATATATATACAGTTAGTATTAAATTTATTAATTTTCTAGTAGGATCCGGTATTATTCAATGTTAAAATTTTGAACATTTGAGATTTCCAAATAGCGTCTTTTTCTATTTCTAAGAAAATTCTTTGGTGTAAATTTGACTCTATTTAAGATTTCAAATCTATTCCACCAGGTATTTTTGCAATTTTGATACTCCTTATCATGATATTTCATGAAAGAGAACAAAAGGATGGAAGATAGAATCATTTGGATGTATGATAGGTTTCATATATTGACAATTGGGGTATGTTTTGGGTTATGCTAAAGTTTTATTTATAATTTGAAATTTTCTTGTTTTGAAATGGAATGGAAGTTCCATTTCGGTTCCGATTAAATTTAAACCATTGAATTAGGAATATGATTTGAGTTTGGATTTGGAATGTGAGTATATAAGGCTTAGACATAAGTAAGATTAGTTTGAAATTGCTGAGGGATACTTTGATTTCATCCATCCATCTCCTCATTTACTAACTCTGTTGCTCTGTTAATTTAGTTTATATATTTTATTATATATAATATTTATAATATATATATTATATATATAATATATATATAATATATATATATATATATATTATATATTATATATATATAATATATTATATTACTTATATATATATATCATATATCATATATATATAATATATATATATATATATATAATAATATATATATATATATATATATATATATTATACATTTACATATAGTATTATTATATATTATATTATATTATATATATATATATGTATATATGCTTTTGAGTCTGCCTAGCAGCATGGTGCAGTGCTAGGCAGAGTAGGAGATTGGGCATTTTATGAAGGAAAGTTAGACATGCTTGAAGAAAGTGAGAATTTGAACATAACTAGTAAAAGAGAGAAAAATTATAATAGTCAAAATTTATTTGCCCTTTGAGATTTAGCCAAATTAGAATTTATTTCATTCAGAAAGATGGTGGACTACAGGATGATATTATAATATTGCCTTTAATTACATTGTTAATTAAAATTGAGAAAGAAAAAAGAGAAAAAAAATGATATTAAGAAATTTCAAATTTCATAAAATTATTAAAAATACTAGTTCGGTTTAAAATACTTGAATTTCAGGTTTTCCACTGTAACTTACTTGTTGCCAAGTTTCATTAATAATTTGTCGGATATATATTATATATATATATATATATATTAATATATCTATATATATATATATATATAATATACTATATATATATAATATTATAATATATTATATTATATATATATTATCTATATTTTATTCTAATTTATATATATATATATATATATATTTATATATATATATATATATATTATTATATATTATATTTATATATATATATATATATTATATTATTATATATATATATATAAATATATATTATTTATATATTATATATAATATAATTATATATCTTTATATATATATTGTATACTATATTATCTATTATATATATATATTAATATTATATATTATATAATATATTATATATTATATATATATTATATACTTCCATAACCCCATCCACACACCCATCCAAAAAAACAGGATCGATATCTAATCAAATATAATATATATATATTATATATATATATTATATGTATCTATTATATATATATTATATATATATATATATATATATATATATATAATATATATATTATATATTTTATATATATTATATTATATATTATATATATATATATGTTATATATATATATATATTATATATATATATATATATATATATATATATTATTATATATAATATATATATATTATATAATATTATATATTTATTTATTATATTTATTATATAATATATTATTCTATATTATATATATATATATTATATATATTTATTATATATATATATATATATTTATATATTATTATATATATATATATATATATATATTTATATATATATTATATATTTATTATAATATGATATTATATAATATATATTATATATATATTATATTATATATATAATATATATATATATATATATATATATATATATATATAATATATTATTATATTATTATATAATATTATATATATTATATATATTTAATATATTATATATATAATAATATATTAGTATATATTATATATATATAGTATATTATATATATATAATATATATATATATATATATATATAGGCTTTCTAAGGGTGAATAGTTTTAAATTTTTAGTTCAATAGAAGTAAATCTATCTTCTGGACTCTTTCGCAGAGTTTCCAGTTCTGAATTGTTATAGGTTTTCCTAATACTATTTGTAATTCTCTATCATTAGAACTATAGGAATAAAACCATATATACAAAAATTGAAATAATTATAATATATATATATATAATATATATATTATTTTAATATATATATATATATATATATATTTATATATTATATAATTATATTATATATATTAATATATATATATTATATTATATATATTATATATATATATTTATTTGAGATTAAGAGTTTTTTATTAATTATGGGACATCCGTTATATATACTACTGATTCTTCTTCTTCTTGTATGTTGATATGAAGCTTCAGTCCGAAATTCCTTTTGGTTACTAAAATATTTTTTTTTTCCAATAACTGTTACTGAGTGACGGGGTAACTTGGAAAGAGCGAGTGAAACTTTCACGAAGATTGACACTTTTGCTCAGATTCTCAGATTTGGTAGGTAGCTCTAATAGATGACGCAGGATCTTGAAGGGAATGACTCATGAAGATAAAAAATTTAAAAGAAGATATTGAAAAAAAAAGGCAAATATGGGTTTTCTTGCAGAGAAGTGTAAAGAGAAGACATGAAAGGCACAAAAAGTGTAAAACGCAAAAACAGCGGCGCAGATGTGGAACTAACTTTTATAGCTAAAAGTTTGTAGAAGGAGATCCTTGTATTGTTGATCGGGCATGAAACAAAAGCATCTCATGGCAACAAAAACGACTAGAAACATCCTACTATAGGTTTGCCATATTGCTTTTACTTTCCTATTATGTTTAACATTTTGCGTGTCGTAGCTGGCCTAGATTTAAGATGCACTTCCTCTTTTAATTGTACATAATGTGCTATATTTAATTAAATATATAAATTATTATTATTAACATATTATTATTGTTTTAGTATTTTGATATTATTATAATTATTATTTATTTATATTATATTATTATATTTATTTTTTTATTTTATTATATTATTTTATTATTATATTATTATTATTATTATTATTATTATTAAGATTATATTGTTCTTTATTAATATGTTTAAAAGTACAATAACATTAAAATTCTTTAATAGTATTAATTTAATAATTATAAAATTATTTTCACAATTCTTCTTAGCGTTATCATAATTTTTCATTATTATTCTAAAATAAGAATTAGTATTATAATAATATAATAATTATTATTATTATATATAATTTTATTATTTATTATAATAATAATTATTATTATTATTATATTTTATTATTATTATTTATGTAATTATTATTATTATTATTATTATTATTATTATTATTATTATTATTATTATTATTATTATTATTATTATTATTATTATAGCTATCAGAAGAAAGTATAAATCAAACTTTCTCAAGTTTTATCATTAAGTTGGAAAATTTTATTCGTTAGAACTCCTTAAGAACAGAATATTGCTCCTATTAATTATAAGTTGTAGATTAAATTTTAACTTAGAAACTTACAAAAGATTCTAAATATATATTTCTACTTACATTTAATTATTCAATCAGTATGGAATATTATATGTAATTGTTTTTATGTATATTAAGCACTTTTACTCATTAATTTATGCAATCAATATATGAGCGGAGACAATTGCTTATAATTTTAAATAAAATTGTCTTCATTTTAATTGAAACTGAAATTTGTATATATATATATATATTATATATATATTTTATATATATATATATTATATATATTTATATTTATATATTATATAATAGGAATGATATTCAAAACTTATATATATATATTATATATATATATATATATATTATATTATTATTTATATATATATTATATATATTAAGAAGAGAGAGAGATGAGAGTAATGTATAAGTGTGTGAGTTATTCTTTTATTTGAACACTATGACCATATAGGCAATACTAAATGCTTACATTCAAAGGAATTATAATTTTTGCCCAAAAATTAAGGTTTTCTGCAGAGAGACTTCTTCAGAAATCCTGGTTTTGCTTCAAAAATTTCAAGTCTTTTTACACTTTGAAATTAAAAAAAACAAGAATAAATGGCGATAAAATAATTTTTTTTATATAAGATTTTTAAATTGGTCAGCGAAAAACTAGTTTAGACTTAAAACATTTTATACTAAAAGAAAATTTTTTAATTTCATATTTTACATAAGAAAACATTAATATAAATTTTTTAATAATAAAAATTAAAAGCTGTTATAATTTTCTTTAATTATATTTAAATTTACCTGTTTATCCTTTCTCAGGTAATTTATCCAGGTAAGAAGAAGAGAGACACAAAATTAATAAACAATGCAGACACTCCCAAATGTCGATCAGTTTCTGTAGCAGAATTTGGGGACTGTGTTGACGAACTGAAATTTATAGATCATTTAACTATATATATATATTATATATAATATATATATATATATATATATATATATATTATATTATATATAATATATATTATATATAATATATATATGTAGTATCGACCACTGGGCTGTTTTTTTGGTCCAACCCCGGGTTTTTTCCTACCCTGACACTGCCACTTATCTTTTGCCAGGAATGCTAATGCTAGCCTCGGAAAAGGGCGTGATCGCTTGTAAGGCGGCTTCTACTTTTGGCGAAAATGTAAGAATATATAGATACATGGAATGTCAGAAGAATAATGTTGAGCGAGAGAGGAAAGAGGTGAATGGATGTTTTACAAGGGCAAATTTAATTTGCTCTCTGTGACTGAAAAAAGATGAAAGGAAACGGTGAAATGAGTGGTGTGGTTGTGAATGTGTTGTGCTGGATGTGAAAAAGGAATGAGGAGGGGGAGAGACAGGACTTTTCAGTTCTGATAAGTTGACCTGTGGTACAGAGCTAGGTAGATTTTGTGTGTATGAGTAACTAGAATTCTAATGGTAAATTTTGTTTGAAAAGGTTCAAGCTATGTTGGTTGTGCATTGGTTCCTGTGGTAATGTTGAAGAGTGTGCGATTTTCTGGTATATTATGATGATGTTTTGGAATGGGGCTAGTGGAGCTTCAGTTTGGATTGTGTTGGGTGACATAATGGTTTGATGGGTGATCAAATAGAAAAGTAATGGTATAACAGGTGGCTTTCGGTGTCGGGAGAAAATGAGAATGGTGGTAAGTAAAGTCATTGATTTTTGTGAGAGGAGATATGATGGGTAGTAATACTTTTCTTTAAACACAAGAGTATTCCATAAGTATCCTAGAGTTTGGTGTATAGGTAGAGATGGTATCGAGTGAAAAGTATGATTGATTTTGGTGTTTCGTGAGAAGAGTTGAAGTATGTGTTGGAAGTTAAAATCACCAGATGGGGGTTTTAGGATGGGATTATCGATGATTTTGTTGTTTTTATGTAAAATTAGTTATGTGGGGGTTGGATGGAGAGGAGGGTGATAAGGAAGGAAGTGGGGTGAATTAGGGTGAGAAGTTAAGTGAACAAGGTAATATGGATAATAAGGATAGTATTTTAATGAGCACTTTCAAGCAAATTAGTTGAATGTTGAACAGTTGAAACTGAACAAAATTTGAGTAACTGAAAATCGCATGTTGTTAGATTAGTGCAAAAATGGTGGTATGTGTTAAAGTAGAGTAAAATGTTAGCAATAGTGGTGGTATGAAAGGGATACAGAGCGGTTCAAAGTA
>JABUQX010072123.1:20000-22500 GCA_015478945.1 Trachelipus rathkii
AGAGACGCATGCTACTGATCAAACCAGACTCCCATAGTCTAGGGAGAAGACGCATAAATCAGTAAGATAGGATAGTATTTCACCAGTTGACCTCCGTCGAAAGCCATACGGATGATCTGAAAGAAGGGAATGGAGACTCCAGATGATCGGAATGAGAGTTATAGAGAGTTTCAAAGATCTTAGATAGAATACAGTGAGAGCTATAGGGATAGTTGGAAGGATCAAGAGCGGCTGCTTTTTAGGGATTGGTTTGGACTATGTTCGCGCATTCCAGCACTGAGGAAATGTACTAGTATTAAGGCATAGAGAGTTAGAGTTGACGAGGACAGGGGCCAGCTTCGGAAGCAACCTCCTCAAAAACCGGGGAGGAATGCCATCGGCACTAGCCTTCCTGAAACTCATAGATCTCAGAATCCCATGCACCCGATCATGCGTAATCACGGAAGAGGCATAGGAAACCTGAGAGAGGAGAGAAGAAGCAGGAGGAGGAATGCGCGGATCGATCCAGGGTAGTAATTAGATGAAAAGTGGAGGCGCGAAGAGATTTAGCTTTTCATAGGAGAGTTAGCTACAAACGTCAGAATGGGGGGGGGGGGGGGAAAATAAGTGAAGGAAAGGCAGATTTACAAAGTTGTTAGAGATGTTTTTGGCAAGAGGCCGAAATTTTTATCAGGGAGAGGCAAGTAGGTTGTCGCACTTTATCTTTTAGTGAAAGCGCGCTTAGCCTGTCGAATATAGCTCTGCAACGATTCCAGACAGAATGGAAATTAGGTAAGAGTGTAGGAAAAACGAGTTTTCATGCCGATAGGCAATGTCTCTCTCCTGAATGGACGAGAAATTCCCATCCGAACCATGGATTTTGTGGAGAAAAGATTTAGTTGAAGATGGATGAACCCGCTCATACCTCGAACGATTAGCTTATTTACTTTTAGCGGTATCGAACGTCCTCCGAAGTAAGCAGATTCATTCCAAGCATAGTTTGCAAAGAAACGACGCAACCCCCCCATTAGCGATTAACGTGCCAGAAAGTACGTTTTGGGCATGGTGGAGCTGCTGGAGAAAAGTTTTAAAATTAAGAGCTACAAGATTGTGTTCGAGCTACCGATAGGAGGGAGAACGATGTGTTTGTAACGAGATGAGTAGTGATGAAACATAACCAAGTGTGTTCAAGAATTGATTAGGAAGATCTGGGATAGGTGTAGGTTCTTTAATCAACTTTTGCAGATCGTTAAGAATACTGAAATGTTTTGGCTCTCCTCCTGATCAGTATGAGAGGAGCCAACCACTCAGATGTGATGTACTTTGAAATCACCTAAATAGATGATCTTCAGCTTTGGATGGGAGAAGTAACAGTCTCATGAGAGTAGTAAGATATTCAAAAGGAGGCGAAAATCTGTTCCATTAGGAGAACAGTTGCAGAAACACAAGATAATGGTAGTAGTAGGAAGAAAGATCTTAAGTCATGGAATATCGAAGTTAGGAGACTCAAAGTTTACGAGATGAGTTACGGGAGTGTTAATGTTTATATAGGCACAGACTCCACTTTTGAGACGGAAATTGTGAAGAAAGCTATAGTAAGAGATATTTAGGCTACTAGAGAAAGAATCCCTGGACAGTTCAGTGCGTCCTGAAGATTACACTTGGGTAGGCAAAGTTATATATATATATATATTATATTATAATTATTATATATATATAATATATATATATATATAATATATATATATATATATATAATAATTTATATATATATCTATATATTATATATATTATATAGCGGAAAACTCTTTAACTGCAATACGTCCTTATTTATTTGAAGGAAAAAATTAATTTTTCACGTCCTTTTAACTAATGTTTATTTTTGTGTATTATATGCATAAGGATTGACTCAAGCCTGACTAGGGGCCTACAGAATTTTATTTAGTAATTAAGTTAATTTATTAAAGGTAAACAACTTAATTAATAAAAATGTTGTATAATTAAAACTAATATGCACTACACTTCAATGTCTCTATTCCAAACTTTAAACAACAAAAATATGAAATATTTTTCTCAACGTGCCACCACGTATAACACTGTAATAGATAGATAGATAGATCATAGGTGAAAGATAGATGATAGATAGATAGATAGATGAGAGAGAGAGAGAGAGAGAGAGAGAGAGAGAGAGAGAGAGAGAGAGAGAGAGAGAGAGAGAGAGAGAGAAGAGAGAGAGAGAGAGAGAGAGAGAGAGAGAGAGAGAGAGAGAGAGAGAGAGAGGAGGAAGAGAGAGGGAAGGGAGAGAGAGAGAGAGAGAGAGAGAGAGAGAGAGAGAGAGAGAGAGATTAATATTTTTTTAAAATCTATTTCGTTGAATTTCAATGGGTGAGCGAAAGTTTCGTACTCGCGAATTTCGCGTATTTTTTCGCTCGAAACAGCAAAGGTATGAGCTTGGCTTTTTTCTTTATATTTTTATATGAAATATGAGATCTACCCGTAACGACGACCACGCTTTCCATTT
>JABUQX010072123.1:27500-39131 GCA_015478945.1 Trachelipus rathkii
TTGGGTGTGGTATAACTAATAGTAGGATTCTCGGCTTAATTTTTGCGAGAATTTGACAGGACAGCGTTATCTCCATTTCCGACCGTCCTTGTTGACCTCATGAGTGATATACCTTTAGGCACGAGAAGACTATATTACCACATGATGGGTCCAGCACATATACACCTACCGTGTAAGCTGGTTTAATGACCCAGTACATCGCGCATGATCTTCACCGTCGAATAACCAACGCATGTAGGGGAATAACCCGGCATCACTGTCATTGACATGCAATGAAACCTGGCGCCAGAGGGTTGAGGCATGTATCGCGAGGATAGGAAGCGTCTTCGAAGCAACATTTGTAAATACTGTATGTAAGTTGCAAACACCTGACGTTCTTCTCCTATCTTGCTGCTGTGGGATAGATTTCTAGGTGTATACTCTTGTTATGATACTATATAAACAACGTTATACATTCATGTATGTATTTGAGACTGTATTTGGAATACCATTGTTTTTTCAACTTTTTCAAATTCAGTTTAAACTATTGTTGGTTAATTGGCCCGCGTTTTACACTGTAATTAACTATTTTTAACAGAAATGTACTGTCTATGTAGGGCTTATTAGTTGTTTATGGGTACATTGCGTGAGAAACGAAACGTATAAAAAATGCGAGCGGGAAGACCACCTATTTTTTTTGTGATTCAAGAAGCCATAAAAATATCATCATCCATTCGACATTCGCATGTTTAGTGCGCGGTTTCGTATTCGCGCTTTGCTCAGACACCCAACGCTAACATCATCCCATCTCTTATATGAATTACATAATCGAAATTTATTCTTACACAATTTTCTACTTAAACATCCACGTACGTGTGATTACACCGCTGTAAACAAACTCGTGAGACCATGTTATATATATAATATTATATATTATATATATATTTATATATTTATATTATATATATTATATATATATATATCAATATATATATATATATTATTTAATATATATATACTTAAGAGAGAGAGAGAGAGAGAGAGAGAGAGAAGAGAGAGAGAGAGAAGGAGAGAGAGAGAGTAGAGAGAGGCGAGAGAGAGAGAGAGAGAAGAGAGAGAGAGAGAGAGGAGAGAGAGAGAGAGAGGTGTTGTTAAATATTTTTTTATAGTTTTATTGTTTTATTTTTTTTCTAGTTTTGAGCGCTAGTCTTAAGAGTGTTTTGAGGATGAGTTTAATGATTTCTTCCACTTACTGGTAATGCTGTGTAGTTCAGAATCTGGCTTGTTGAAATACTACATGCTCCTATTGGACTTTCTTTTTTCCTTAGTTGTTCGTATTCTCGTCTAAAATTGCCAAGAATTTCATTTTATTATAGCTTCATTTTTTATACAATTCTTATTTTTTGCTTGATACACTTTTCTTTGATGTTCCATCTTATAATTAAAAAACGGGAATAAATCAGGGTTTCTCTTCTTTCAGGCATTTTCTTATTTCCTTCATATCAGTAGTTTAATAATTTATAACTTAAATAAGTATATTTTCTATGTCTATTTTTCTTAATAAGTAAGGATTAGTATTTCTATTTTATCTGTCGGATAAATAGGAAGTCTAAATCACTTAGACCTCAATCGATGAAGCCACAATGCTGATCGAAAAGGTAAATGAAGATCCAGATGATCAAATAATGAGAGTTGAGAAAGGTTTCAAGATATTAGGTTAGATTACAGTTTAGAAGGAAAGGCGTTGTCTTTCTATTCAGCCTTAGGATTGAATGATATGTCTTATTCAGGATACATTTTATGAGGAGTTTATTCATATCTTCACCTCTCATCCAATACTACTATATTCGTCAGCCTTCACCTGCTTTACATCATTGTACCTGTGATGTTGTTTGGACTATGATTAATGGTGGCTTGTTTCTGTTTTTCGAACAACGATCAACTACTACTTTCATTTTGTCAAAAATGATATCTTTGGTAATCCTTTATTGATTTTAACCCTTTAGCCCTTTAAGTCTAAAATTATTAATCATACAATTTTAACAATGATAATAACAACTACCTCACATAACCTTCCTACTCTAGTACAATAGAAATAGTTTTCTTTGGTAATAAATCTAAATATAAATTTTCCTATTATAATATAATAATATTATATATAATATAGTAATAATAATATATATTATATAATATATATATATATATATATATTATATATATATATATATCTCTATATATATATATATTATATTATATTATTTTATATATATTATATATTTTATATTATAGGTTATATATATATTTTTATATATATATATATATTTAATATATTATTATATTATAATATATATATTATACTATATTATTATATATATATATGTATATTTATAATATCTATATTTATATTATTTATATTATATATATTAAATATTATATATTATATATAATTTTATATAGTATTATATATTATATTTATATATTATTTATTAATATATATACTATTATAATATATACTATAGATATATTATTATAGATCTATATGTATATATTATATATTTATATTATTATATTTTATTATATATATATAGTTATATTATATATTATATATATAATATATAATATATATATCTATATAATATATAATATATATATATTATTATATATATATATATTATTATATATATATATATATCTTGTATATATATATCTATATTATTATTATATATATATATATATATATTATATATATATATATATATATCTTATATATTCTTATATATATTTATATCTATTTTTATTTATATAATTATATATATTTATTATATATATATATATATATATTATATTATATATATATATTTTATATTATATATATATTTTATATTATAATAAAGTTAAAAAACCATGGTTTTTTTTAAAAAAAACAAACTTGTTATTTTTTTTAATAAACAAATAAACCAATGGTTTTTTTTGGTTTTTATGTTTTTTTATGCTATTTTTGAAGGTTTTAATGTGGTTTTTATTGGTTTTATATAGATTTAAGGGCAAAATATACTACTGGAATGTTATTAACCACATGTGCTAACACAATATTTCTTAAAATATCTTAATAAATTTTTCTTTGATTTCTCAAATTTCAATTTTCTTGATAACTGTTAACTGGTCATAATTATTATTATTTTTTGGGTTTTTACATAAATTCATAAAGTAAAAAATAAGAGTATATATATATATAAACTTTACTTTGACCCAAGAGTTTACTTTAATTATTATTTTACAAAAAAAAAAAAAAAAAAAAAAAAAGCTAAAGCAAATGTATTCAAATATTCATTTGATAAGAAATTCATTGGTATATGGTTCGAAATTGTTTCGAGTCTATTATTTTTTAATGAGTTTTTTTTTTTTTTTTTTTTTTTTCTTTTTGGTAAACTAATAATAAAGTATAACTTTTTTTTCAATAGAGTTTATATAATTATAATTCCCTCTTATTTCTTTTACTTTTATGATTTATGTAAAATCAAAGATATATAATTTTTGCATTTACAGTTATCAGATAATTTAAAATATAGATTAAGAAATTTATTAAGGAATTTATAAAAATCAGTTACAAAAGTGAATTATAATTTTCAGTAGTGATATTTACCAACTAAAATCTATTAAAACATAAACCCATTAAAACATCAAATAGATAAAAATAAAAACAAAACATAACCTAGTATTTGGTTTATTTAAAAAACAATGGTTTTTTGGTTTTTAAAAACCATGTTTTTTTCCAACCCTAATAATATAATATATCTATATATATATATATATATATATATATTATACTATATTATATATTATATATATTATTATATATATATATTATTTTTAATATATATATATACTATATATTTATATATATATATATATTATATTATATATATAATATTATATATATAACATTTATTTTTATTATACTTTATATAATATATATATATATTATATCTATATAATATATTATTAATATATATATATATATATATATATATATATATATCGATTTCTAAATATTATACTGATAAAATACTCATTTTTTTATATTATATTTATATTAAGTAATATTGAATATATTTATATATATATATTTTATTATTTATATTTCTAATATATATATACTATATATATAATATTATATATATATATTATATATATATATATAATATATTTATTATTTATATACTATTTATATTATATATATATATTATAATCTTATATATATTATATATATATATATATATATTTAAATATTATATATATAATATTATACTATATATATTATAATCATATAAGTTTGACCTGCTCTCGAAATATTTACATTAGTATACAATATACAATGCAAAAATTTTTAGACCCTACCGATTTTTATTTTGACACTTTAGTCATAATTGAAAGCCTTTGCAATAAGGTTGGAGACCCCGTAACCTCTGTGACGTCACCAAATTCAGGAAAGATTTTAATATTGAATAGGCCTGTTTTGTAATAACTTGTACAACCATAAATATCCACCCCAAAGGCGTTTTAGTCTTTTGATTTATTAATGTTTCTATCCTTGTGATGATTTTAAATGTTTTGATTTTTTAATTATTTTAGCATTTAAGGCATAAGGTTTTAAAATCATAAGGACCAAAGATATCATTATTGAGCAAATTTTATAAGTTAGTAAGTTTTTGGATCGTTGGTCGAAAAACGAAGCACATAAATATCTTGGTCAATACATCAAAGTTACATGATGTAAGAGGTGAAGGCTAGAATAAGGTACGATTGGATGATGTGATGAAGGACATTATGGATAAACTCCATAAAATGATCCTGGAATAGACGATTCAATATCATTCCTAAGGCTATAGAAAGACAACCGCTCTGTTACTTCCTAATGTATTTACTATATTTTGAAACCTTTCTCATCTCATTTTATTTGATCTACTGGATACTCATTTACTTTTTCAAGATCAGCATTGTGTTTTCATCGATTAGAGGTCTACGGGCTTATGATTCCTATTTATCGCGACAATAATAGAAATATAATATTACTTATTAAGAAAATGGACATAGTAAAATGGTACTTATTTAAGTTTTTAAAATTTATTTAACTACTGTATGAGGGATTAAGGAATTTGGCTGAAGAAGAGAAACCTATTTATGTTCCGTTTTCTTTAATTATTAGATTGTGAGCATGCAAAGGAAAGTGTAGCAGCAAAATATGAATTGTAATAATGTAGCTATGATATTAATGAATCTTGGGCATTAGAACGAGATACGAAAGTCAAGGAAAAGAGTCGTAGGAGCATGTAGTATTTCACAGGAGATTCTGGAATTGACAGATTACCAGTAATGTTGGAAGAAATCATTAAACTATCTTCACCTCTTTAGACTAGCGCTCAACTGAAGAAAATAATAAAAAACACGCGTGAGTAAATATTGCACTTCACCTCTCTCTCTCTTCTCTCTCTCTTCTTCTCTTCTCTCCTCTCTCTCCTCTCTTCTCTCTTCTCTCTCTCTCTTCTCTCTGCTCTCTCTCTCTCTCTCATCTCTCTTCATCTCTCTCTTCATCTCTATTATATACTATAATATATATTATATATATTATATATATTTATATATATATATATATCACATATATATATATATATATATTATATATATATATTATATATATATATATATTATACGGGTGTCATCACGAGCTTATGTTACAGCGGTGTATCACCGTAAGGGATGTTTAAGTATGACAATGTGTAAGATTAAGTTGATTATTTAATTCATAAGAGGATGGGATATGTTCGTTGGTGTTGAGCAGGCATACGAAACCGCGCACAACATAGGCGAATGTCGAATGGATATATACTTTTTTTATGGGCTTATGTGAATCACTAAAAACTGAGGTGGGGGTCCTTCTCTCAGCATTTTATTGATACGGTTTGTTGTTTCCACGCAATGTACCATAACACTAGAAGTACATAGACATAATCATTTCCGTTAATAAATGTTAAATGTACGTTGGTAACGCGTCATGTTACCCAATAGTTTTAAAGTGATGTGAAAAAGGATAAGAAAACATGGTATTCAATACAGCTCATAATATCGATACATGTAATGTGATAACGTTGGTTTGTATCATTAACAATTTACACCTAATTTGATCTTATCCCAGATAGCAAGAAGGGAAGAAACGTCAGTCTTTCAACTTGTACATACAGTATTTCAATGTTGCTGAACGAACGCTTCCATCTCGCGATACATGCCTCAACCTTTGGCGCCAGTTTCATTGCATGCATGACAGTGATTGCGGGTTGGATTCCCTCATGCCGATTGGTTTTATTCGACGGTGAAGATCAGTGGGATGTATATGGGTCATATAACCCAGTACAGGTATGTTTGTATTATGTGCTGGACACCCTACATGTTTGGTATATATTCCTTCGTCGTGTCTTTAAAGGTATATCACTCAGGAGGTCAACAAAACGGTCTGCAGGAAATGAAGGTAACGCTGTCCTGTCAAATTTCCCTCGAAGAGCTAGGCCGAGATCTACTATTGAGTATACACCAAGTTGACATGGTATGAATGGTGATGGCTAGTGAATTTATATGGGGTTTGTTTAGCCAATGTCTGCAGTTCAACTGCTATACATCTGTTTTGGTAAAAGCGGATTCATCGGTCCATAAGATTTTTAAATAGTCGGTACATTTATTAGAAGCTGAAATCAATGACAGCCAGGATCACAGCCGGCGTTGTTGGTCTCCACGATGCAAACATGACATGTGTGGCTATACTGGAACATGTTGTATGCAACACGAATCCGTCGTATGGTTTTCTTCGATCTTCCCAAGACCGAACTAGGCTGCGTAAGTAAGACAGTGGATATTTCATTGGGTGTAGTAGAGAAAGTTCAGTTTCGACAGTCAATGTCGGCACGACCCCTCCGTATGTGAAGAGGGGGTTGAACTATCGACCCTGTACCTTGAAACGTCTGTAAAACTCTATGGAATGCACATGTGCTCGGCTCGTGTCGATAGTGAATAAAGTTGTCCATATTATCCCAGGCTTTGCGACATTCTGTTTTTGCGTTGTACACTCCACATGTCAGCTTTTTTGTTCTGCGTATGCTGGTCAGGAGCATTGTTTCCAAATGATATAGGCTTTGACTAAACAACACTGAAGTTATACGTTTCACTAAACCTTATTTACGAATATTTTGTTAGGTTATGAGATAACTCATAATGATATGCCTGTGGTTGGTTTGGTAATTCAATGGCTTGGCCATTTATTGGTCACGGATAAATGTAATATAAAGGGTATGCATTAAGTTATATTAATCAATTATAATCATTGTAGTTTGTATCGATATTTTTAATACTATTGGATATACCTATTGTATTTAGCCTATATATTTCATATTGACACGTTTCGGCTTATGTAGCAATGATGTCTACGAAACGTCCAGTTGTTTATGGTACATTGCGTGGAAACGAAAAACCGTATCAAAAAATGTCGGGAGGAACACCTCATTTTTTTATGTGCATTTCACGAAGCAATAAAATATATCATTCATTCAACTTCGCATGTTTGTGAGAGGTTTTTCGCATTGCGCTCGTGCGCAGCCCACGATACATATCCATCCTCTTATGCATTAAATAATCGAAACTTATATTCTACACTTTCTCATACCTAAACATCCCGTACGGTGATTCACCGCTGTAACATAACTGTGAGACACAATACTATATCTTATATATTATTATATATGTATATATTATATATATATATATATATATAATATTTATTATTATATATATTTATTATATATATTATATATAGTATATATATATTATAATATATATATATTATATATATATATGAGACCTTGGAGCTTTTACTGACTGAAAGAAAATTTTCATCGGAAAGGTTTTACAACCCTTGTTATTAATCTGCTTTAAAAAATGAATTTAATTAATTTTGGATTAATAAAACATTCTCTTTTTTTGTTTGGTAAATGGAAATTTTTCGATTGACAATTATATATACATTATATATATATAGTATATATTATATTATATTATATATATATATATAATATATATATATATATATATATATATATATATAATATATATATATATATATTATATATATATATTATTTAATATGGCTTAAGTAACAATGGTCGCTCAAATATTTAGTAATGTGGAAAGGTTGGTAATTAATTTTTTGCAACATTAAAATTAAATTCTGATTTGCTATACAAAACGAACTTTACTTTTTTTATTTTTTGCGCTCAATTGATTTATTTTCCCAATCATTTTATTTAATTTTTTAGTTTATTTCCACGTAAATATTTATTATTTGGGTTCCAAATAGTGTTATATATATATATGTATAATATATATATATATATATTATATATATATATATATATATATATATATATTTATAATATTTTATATATATACTATATATATTATGTTATATATATTATTTAATATTTATATATATATATATTATATATATATTATTTTATATATATATATATATATTATATATATAAGGGAGAGAAGAGAGAGACGAGGAGAGAGATGGTCAGTTTTTTAATGCTACAGTATGTAAGCTAGAACGCGGTCCTACATTAAACATATATATTTGGAAATCAGCCGAAATTCTAGGATGGGATTTACTTTTTTTTTTTTTTTTTTTTTTTTTTTTTTTTTTTTTTTTTTGAAGTAATTTTTTTATTTTTTTTACTAAAGGAATACCTAGGGTAAACCGCAAGATGCAGAGAGTCGGGGTCTCTCGGCCCTCCCGGTGGCGACGGGGCTAATCCCCCTTCGGGGATGGTTCGGAACCCCGCTCTTTGGTCTTTGGGTGTGCGGGGGTTCTCCGAAATCCTCCGGGGTATGAAAGTCCCCTCTGTCGTACGGCTGAGCCACATAAATTTGGTGAAATAATTTTAGTTTTTTTTTAGTAAATTTTAAGTATTTTTTTTTTAGGGGGATACGAGCGACGGGGGACAGAGGGGGGGCCGTTTCATGACCGGAGGGATGGTTCGGAGACCCCGCGACACCCAAAGCACCAAAAGAGGCGGGGGTTCCGGAGACTCCCGGAGGGGATTATCCCCGTCGTCCAAGGAGGACCGAGAGACCGACTCTGCCATTCTTATGCGGTTTACCTAGGGTATTTCCCTTCTAGTCTAAAAAAAATTTTTTTTACTTCCAAAAAAAAATAAAAAAAAAGTTAAATCGCATCCTTAGAATTTTCGGCTGATTACAAATATATATAATTTGTTTTTACTGTAGGATGCGTCTCTAGCTTCATACTGTGAGCATTAAAAATTCTGACATGTTATATTATAATATATATATATATAATATATATAATATATAATATTATATATATATATATTATATAATCATATATATATATATATTATATTATATATATATATATATTATTATATATATAGTATATATATATATATATTATTTATATATTATATCTATATATATTATATATATATATTATATATATTTGATATATTATATATATAATATATTATATTATATATATACTAATATATATTATATTATATATAATATATATATATTAATATATATATAATTTATATATATACTTATATATATTATAATATTATATATATATTATTATTTTATTATATAATATTTAAAATGAAAAGAATAATAAATATTATCGTGAAATACAAAGCTCAAAAAATAAAAGTAGTTCTTTTTATAGCAAATAAATTTTTTTAATGTTTTCTTTACCTAATAAATATACAACTTCAATACTATATTTTGGGACAGGTTTACTTAAGGATCTATATATATTATATATATATATATTTTATTTATATTTTATATACTATATATATATATAATATATATATATTTATATTATATATATATATATTATATATATAAATTATATGATATATATATAATATATATTATATATTATTATATAATATTATAATATAGTCAGCTCTAGAAGAGCAAATCAATATATCAAATACCTAACAGTACCTGGGAAAGGATACATTGCCTGGAAATGCTGGCACAATTTTAGTGCGGAAAATGTATAAAAAAAAAAAAAAACAAAAAAAAAAAAGAAAAAAATTCTCAAAACTAAAATAGCTAAGGGAAAGATACTTTTTTGGAACTCCTGTAATTTTTAAGTTTGAAATGTAAAAAAAAAAAAATTTGTTAATTAATTAATTATAGTATATGAGTAGAAAGCCTATTTACACTTTTTATACGTTACTCATTAAAATAAATAGACTTTCTATTAATTTTGCTTTTTTTTTTAACTAAAGAATACCCAAGGGTATAACTACGATGGAGGAGTCGGGGTTCTCGCCTTCGGGGAACTAGGGGTAGGATATTCCCCCATCGGGGAGGTCTCCGGAACCCGTTTTGAGTATTTGGGTGTGCGGGGGTTCCTACGCCCTCCTACAGGAGTAATGGAGAAACGTCCCCTGTGTTCCGTCGGATCGAGCCCCTAATTGCCTTGTATGCTTTTAAATAATATATATATAGGGTACTTGTCGTTCCCTCAAAAATAGCCATCTTTTATGTATATATTTTTTTTTTTATTTTTTTTTTTTTTTTTTTTCATTTTGTTATCAAATTTTAACAGGATTCAAAAAATTCTTTTTTCTGTAGCTATTGTATTTTTTTTTTTTTTTTTTTTTTTTTTTTTTTTTTACTTTCCTCGTTAATTTTGAAATGGCTCATTTCCTTTAACAATTAACCATATGTTAAAACAATAAATATTAAATATAAAAAAAGTAAAACAAAAACATATAATTATAGCACCCACATTCTGACGATACCATTTACACAAAAACTGAAAAAAGCATTTAAAATAATTAATGAAGTGAAGTCCTTTTCTTTTTTTATTTTTTATATTCGTAATAAATACAGGATCCAACAATTAATCTTAAATTATTAATGAATAAATTTTTTCTAATGTCTTAGTGGACGCACTATATTATATATTTATATATATATATATTATTAATATATTATATAGTATATATTTATATACGTCTATACTATATATCATATAATATATTATATATTAATATTATATTATATTATATATTATTTATATTATATATTATATTATATAATTATATCATATATATATATATATATTATATTATAATCAGCGGCGTATACATAGGGTAGCGGGTGGTAGCTCTACACAAATTTTTAGTTTTTTAATAATAATTTAAACTGGTAAAGTAGATACATTATTAGAATTTTATAATGAAAAGTGTAAAGAAACTGAATTTATAAATAAATTTAAAGAAAATGCAACTACTTTAGTAATCTTATATAATTAAATTCATTTTGGATTTTCTTTCTACTCTGTTCTAAGAGTAATTGGGAACAGGGTGGGCGTACGGGTGACTTCATTATCATTATAAATATAAAGGAAAAAGCCAGCGTCAATACTTGCTGTTGAGCGAAAAAATAAGCAAATTTCGCGAGTAGAAACTTTACGCTCACCCAGTGAAATGTACAATAAATGAAAAAGATTTTTTAATCTTCTCTTCTCTTCTCTTCTCTCTTCTCTCTCTCTCTTCTCTCTCCCCC